>VWZZ01001795.1:1361-32624 GCA_013399095.1 Psophia crepitans | reverse complement strand
GCCGGGCGGCGCCACCGCCGCTTGCCGTGGCAGCGGGGCCGGAGCCGTGCGCCGTGGCAGCGGGAAGCGAACAAAACGCATCAGCGCAGCGCAGCGTTGGGCTCACGTAGGCAGGTCAGGGGCCTCCCGCTTCGAAGCTTTAGCTGGAGCTTAGGGTTCGAGTTTTGTTTGGCGTTGCGGAAGGCTGCCCTAGGTTGGTTCTCATGGCAGCGGCAAGGGGGCTGGCTGAAACACCGAGTGGGAGAAGCAAAGTCCGACAGATGGGCCTGGGAACTGCTTGCTTGGGTAAAGGAGATGTCATAGATCTGAAGCGCACAGATCCGAGAAGGGCACAATGCCACAGGAAGGGTTATGGGTGGTGAAGAATGGTTTGCAGTTGTCCCACGGCTAAGGAGGTGGCCAAGCAAGCGATGACGGAAAGAAGTGACTGGCCTGGCAAGGCGTGCTGGCGGATGTCCTTAAAAAACTGGCATTGCCTTCCATCAACAACTTCAGAAGACAGAATGCCAGCTGAATTTATAGCTAGAGCAAAGTTTGGAAGGTCTCCCAACACAGAGTAGTTCAGAACAGCCACCCCAAGTAGATGACCTTTATGGTTACTCAGTTAGAAACACTATAACTGGTGAGATGATGGATCTGTCTAGCTCAGCGTGTGTCCGGCCACGCGGATGCTGAGGGAAGGAAGGTAAGAGCATGCAACCTCACAGTTTCTGGTAGAGGTACAACAGTACAAAAGGCAAGATTATGCAGTTGAAGATTAGCAATGTTTCACCTGTAAAATTCCGTTTAATACTGCTTTCGGTCACATAGTGCCGCTGTACAAGTAACGTGGAGGTGCCTGCTGGAAGACTCAGTTCAAGCTCTGCACACAGAAGAGGGATGATTAGAGGAGCAGCTAAAGGGAAATTTCAGAGCATGGCATACTTTGACTACTAAAATGAAGGCTGAAAGGGGACAGAGCTAGTGTTTGTAATTATGCTGGGAGGGAGGTATCACAGAGGGCAAATAATTTTGGCTAAGCAGCTTTTTGGCACAAGGACGGGTGGGAATGAAGACATCACACAGTCAGGTTTGTATTGGAAGTTGAAGGAAAATGTCCTTATAAAAAATAGGGAGCCGTGGTGTAAAACACAAACTATACATGTTAATGCTTGAAAGATTGTACTGTTGGGTGCTACTCTTCCAGTTTATGGAAATACTCAAACTTGTTTTCCCTTTTGCAATTACAGTCTTCATTAGCGAGCACCCCGAATTACACTACTTGCTGCTTCCTTAGGAAATAATGATTGAAATAGTTACTGTATTACATCACTAGGGGGAGGAAAGTTCAAACAAGTTACTTCATGCGCAGTAGAACTAATAAAGCCTGGCCATCTGAACACGTCTTCTGCTCTCCTTGCTCTCGCTCCCACTGTAATAATGTAATTTCCCCACTGTCCCTGGTAACCTTCCCTGTTTCCACCACAATGTACCTAGTTCCCATCACCCCTGCAGTGCTGAATTCCCCAGGTCTGCTCTGCCCGTGGACCTGCAGCTTCTCCCCTGCTTTTCCCTTGGTCCTTCAATATCCACAGTTACCGGATTACTGACCCGTGCTGGTGAGGTGAAAAAGCAATAGCTTGGCGGTGGGCTGGCACCAGGCGCTTGCAGATTAGCCACCCAGAGTGCTGCTGAGGTGGCTGGCTGGGCTCTGAGCCTGCCCGGACCTTCCTTCCTTGTGACACTGATAGACAGATGCTATCATTGCTTCAAGCCAGAGCCTGTGGTGCGAGAGATTTGAGAAGGGAAATAAAAAAGGAGCAGATACCTGGTTGCAAGAAAACAATACTTCAGGAAATTGTGTTCAAATGGCTACTACATCACTCGTAACACAGTAACGAATTCTGCATAAACGAAGATATGGGTAAAAGATTTTTTAAAGACAATACGGTGTGTTTTGTTTTTTTTTACAAAAGCAAGTAATTGTCACCTCTCCTACAAGATTGTGTCTTACGTTGTTTATAAATGTGTCTGGCATGCACTACACATTCTGGGCCACTGAGTAATTTAGATTCTAGATGCTTATCACTTCGGATTATATAAAAGGGAGAGAAGGGAAGCAGATTTTTTGTTCTAAGCCAGCAGTATGGGTGCAGCTGTCGTCAGTAATGCCCAGAAATTGGTATTAATTCTTGTCCAGCAGCACACAGGAAATCTATTTAATTGGCTTGAGTAAAAGCCTATTCTTTAGTTTTCCACCTCACAAAGATATCCCTTGGGAAATGAACACTGCCAGTTTGTAACATCCTGTCCAGATTTATGGGTCTTCAGAAATACTTTTAAATTTTCTTCTGGAGCTCAAAAGCGTGTTTTAACATTGGTTGAGGGTGTTAAATATTTTTCTTTCTACTTCTCCTTTCACAGAACAGTATGTGCAGTAGCCACTTGCATAGGCAAAGCAGACATAAAAGGAAATTATACAATAGCTCTATGTAAAACAAAAAAAAAACAACCCAGCAGTGTCTTTCACGTAAGCAGCATAGGTATATGCTGATTGCTGGACCTGCAATATGCAGTACTTCATGGAAAACAGCACAGTATAGATTATCAAAATCAACAACTCCAAACTTACTGAGCTTTCCACATCATTTCTTTGTGTTCTTGTTGGACAACGAGTGCAAAGACTACAGGGAGTAAAAGAAAATTTCAGGCAATTTGAGTATCATACTGATTCTACATAATTTTTGCTTTTCAAAGTCCTTATTGGAAGCAAAGACCTTATGTATGTTGTTCAGTGTCCTGGCTGCACACGACAAGGATAAAACCTCAATGCTTTATCCCGCTCTTTCTTTGTTCTTAGTTTCTTAGTCCTGTTCTTTTATACTTATTTATATTTTATGAGTACTTTGATACAGCTGTTCACTCTGTTGTATCAGCAGTGAGAATACTACTAGTCATGAAAATAGTAGCCACCAGGTCTGACCTCTTCCAAAAGGATCAGATGGCAGCCTAGCAAAAATAGGATGACGGAACATTTATGATCATTATACAAGCTTTACCTCTATTTTCCTAACAGATTATTTGTACTATGAACAACTACTTAAGTTGTAGTGAAATATGTTTTAGACAAAGGATATCTACAGCTTTAAAACAGCTAGAAAGGAATAGCTGACAGATTCTGGTATAGCTGTAGCTATGTAGGAGTAGTCTTAAAATCTTTTCTGTAAAGCTACTGTATTGGCTGTCTGGTAGTGTTCCAGCTTACTGACCTTTGTGTTTATTGTCAAGGTTCATTAAGATCTTGTGAAGTAATGTGACATCATTCCATCCTCTTCCTTTCTGTGAGTAAATCTCCAGTCACTGGCTTTTTCAAATAAACACTGAAAGAAAAGGAGTCCAGAACCTCAGGGCAGTAACTACCTTCCTTTCTGTTTCAGAAAACATGAAGTACGCTATTGTTTTTTCTAGTAATACGGAGACTCTGTCATACAAACAAACAGGTGGCTTTGCAAAGGAAAGGAACTGTTATGTGGCTGTCAATCTTTTAAATTAAAATTAGAATTGAATTTCATCAAGAAAGTTTAAAGTCCCATTCTCTATATTATCAAGTGGCAAAGAAATAGCAAGTTTAAGGCCTCATTGCATTTTTCCATAGAGCTGGTTTTCAAGTAGAACCTCATTCATCTAAGTTCAAGGTGGAGATGTGGACTGAGTACAGGACACAGCATGGAGGTGTTGTTAACAGCATCAAAGTTGAGTTCAACTCTAAACTTAAGGAGTCTTTGCTTATGCAAAGAAAACACAGCTTCAAGTTAAAGTATTATTCCAGAGAATTTTAACTAAACTAAAATTATTTATGAAATGTTTTTGTCCTGAATTATTTTAATAGGTTTTTGCTTTTAGAAAAAATTGATAATGGAGTAATGCAGACTCTAAACCCTTTCATCTAAGAAAGCTGTAAAAAAGTTAGCTCCAAGAATTCAGGATAAAATTATTAGCAATGTTTGAGTAACTATAAGTGACAGCTAAGACAAAGGTCAGTAGTTGATAAAAGGGAACTGGCCCAATCATCTTTTTTTTTCGTTAGCATATTTTCATACTGTTCTAAATTAGGAGTCACTGACGAGAAATGGGTCAGATTACCACCAAAGGCTTCCACATTGAGTGACTTAACCTTAATCATTAAACATCACCGACTCTGACTGATTTCATTGCCAGTCCTCTAAAAAGTGAGGCACTGCAGCAGTGCTCGCTCAGGTGAGGCAGCGCAGGCGAACTTCAGGGATACTGGGATGAGAGGTGCTTGCTGGAAGCACCTCAGTTACCACTTCATGCAGAGGTCATCTTGGCAATACAGTTCCTGGCGCTAGACACAGGTTTACTCTCCCTCTCACCAAGTCCACTTATATCTGTGTTCCTGCAAAACATGCCTTCCTCACATGAAACCAGGTCACCTCTTCATTTGGTTCTTCAGTGGTGGAGAAACCAAGAAGGATATGTAGACCTTCAGGAACTACGATCGTCATTGTCTTCTAATAAGACTAAAAGATTTAGACTGGACGTTAGGAAGAAATTCTTTACTGGGAGGGTGGTGAGGCACTGGAACAGGTTGCCCAGAGAAGCTGTGGAGGCCCCATCCCTGGAAGTGTTCAAGGCCAGGTTGGATGGGCCTTTGGGCAACCTGGTCTAGTGGAGGGTGTCCCTGCCCATGGCAGGGGGGTTGGAACTGGATGATATTTGTGATCCCCTCCAACCCAAACCATTCTATGATTCTATGATTCTGTTTCAGAAATTCTCTGGTTTATAAACATCAGTGGAAAAAAATATATATTTACACCATTCAAAGTCTTTAATTCATAAAACTTGTATGTACTAGAGATAACAGAGGGTACTGTTGAAGATTTTTCACCACTCTTACTGATGTCTTTACCATGGAGACAAGACTCAGGGCATCAGAAATTAGGTTTTTTTTAATTTAAGTATAATTACAATCCTTCCAAAAGAGAATAATAGCCAAGGTGTCAGTTGTGACAGATTTCTCTTGCAATGATCATTCAGTACTGGAAATCATTTAACTATTTGATGTCAGCCCACCAGCTGAAGTTAGAGGTGTTAAACAGAACTTGTGCTTGCACCGGAACTGCGGAAATGGGAGCTGACTGCTCAGCCATCCAACTGCTTGGGCTGAACTTTTAGAGTAGGGTTAAGGATTAAGGATCTGTAGTTTTGCCTTTTGTTATTGGTCTCTTTTAGGCAGCAGAACAGACCCTTTTATAAATTGGTGTAGTGCCTTCTGCGCAAACACTGAATCTCACACACTTCTGTGCATTTGTGTCTCAATAAATGTAGTAAATTGTGCCTACTGCGGTCTATGCAACCAGCTCCCAGGATGAAGCTGTCATCCAGCGTCTTTTTCCCAGCCTGCAGAGGTTGCAATCTAGTCACTTTGCATACAAAAACCATTATATCAAACACTTCCCTTCTTTTGTTCCCTCTGCCCCCAGAATGCTGCTGTGACACAGCATGATACTTACAACACAGCAGCTTTAAATATCCCCAAATTTCCCTACCACTGCTCTGATCTCCCCCCCACATTCAAGTCTTAATTTCACCAAAATTCAAGCTGGACAGAGCCCTTCTCACACAGCCTGTGCACAGGGGGAGGTAACTGCTTGCCTGAAGCTGCAGCCACTTCTCTCTTTGCCATCTGCTTCCTTCAGATGCTTTGTTCTCATCTGCCTAAAAAAAAAAAAATTGGTTTGAATTGCTGTAGAACAAATAACTGCTTCTAATGGGCAGCATCTTAGACAGGTGAATCATGCCTCTGTGCTTTCAGGTCACAGATTTAGCTAACACACCTTCATTTTTATTTTGTCTAGGATTCAGCAAAGGATTAGTTGCACAGCTAAGTAGATTAATGTTTACTTAAGTAGTAGTAACTCTCGCATTTCTGTCCGCCCATAACTAGATTAAGCCAAAGCTGAAGATGACAGTTTTCCAAAATGGTCTCCATACCAACAGCTGTTCTGAAATAATGTCTAAAGTAGCTCTTCTGATTGGATTTTGTTTTGTGGGTTTTTTTAACATACATAAACCCATACCACACATTCAACACTTTGTAATGCTAAATTCCTAACTTGTTACAGCTACATTCAAAAATCCAGAGATACCCTGTCCTGACATTTTTCTTCTCAGTCACAGCCACTGAACCACGCTACAAAAGATGCTGCTGTAGAGGAAACACTGGCGGCAGATTTCAAAGCGCCCCAGGGGCACACTGGGCACATGCTGTTCTCAATGATGCACGCTAGGGTAGGACAAGTAGAACTGTGGAAGTGTTTCCGTGCAGTCTCTGGCTGCCTGTCTGATACAAGCAAAAAGTTGACATGTCCACCTTGAAAACTGCATGCAGACTTCTTCCATCTGTCTTGATGGGGGCCTTCGCGTTGACTATGATGCCACCAGAAAACACAGAAATATTTCTGTAGCTTGATGCTTTAATTGCACTTTTAACTTTTTGTTATTTTGGTGATGAGTACTTCTAATGGGAATTTTGTGTATGACTGCTAGTATTTATCGCAGCACCTCATTTCTTACAAACTCTATGAAGGGTCTGGCAAAGACGGTTCAAGGGTGGCAAATTTACTGTTGTATTTGTGTTAAAAGTAGCCCAAAGACAACATAGATGACATTGGGTCCTTAAGCACAGATAGAGTCCCTACCATAAAAAGCTAAGAAATAGGAGACAAAGGAGGACATCTTATCCAAACTCGTAATGGGAGCTAAAATAAAAAGGGCTGGACTAACATCTGTGGGCTGTCTGTGCTTTGAATCATTTTGTGTTGCTAATATGATCTTAGCTTTCCTTTTTGAAAGATGTTTTTGCTTCCCCACAGCATGTAAATATATCCTTATTAATCTTAATACTTCCCTATTTTTCAGCCTTCCCACAAAACAACAGCATGCCATGGCTCCGAACGTTTGTATACTCTTTTATCAGTCCGGAGAATGACCCTATACCTACTGAAGGTGATACCGAAAATGTCTTGGAAGCTGGATCAGGAGCCACCAATCATACTGGATCGTTCCTGCGTGAACAACGGACAGTGTCAGTGCAGACAGAAAGATACCTCAGTAGTCCGTGGCTGACGCGTTTTGTCCCTTCAGTTTACACCTTAGTGCTTGCGCTCAGTCTCCCTCTGAACATTACAGCGATACTCGTGTTTCTGAGAAAAATGAAAATTGAAAAGCCGGCTGTAGTGTACATGCTGAATTTGGCCCTTGCAGATGTACTGTTCGTAAGCGTGCTTCCTTTCAAGATTGCGTATCACTTTTCTGGAAACAACTGGGTTTTTGGACCTCAAATGTGCCGGTTCATCACTGCTGCCTTCTACTGTAACATGTATTGTTCAATAATGCTTATGACGAGCATAAGCTTCGATCGCTTCTTAGCAGTGGTGTATCCCATGCAGTCTCTTGGGTGGCGTACGTTAACACGTGCCTCACTGATCTGTTTCCTCATATGGCTTGTAGCAATAGCTGGGGTTATACCTTTTCTTGTCAGAGAACAAACGATGGAAATATCCACCTTAAATATAACTACTTGTCATGATGTGCTAAGAGAATCTGAACTTCACAGCTATTACCTCCACTTCTTCTCCATCTTCTCTTCTGTGTTTTTTGTAGTTCCATTTATAATTTCTACTGTCTGTTACGTGTGTATCATTCGATGTCTAAGTTCTTCTACCATTGTTGAAAAACAAAATAAGAAGACGCGTGCCTTGCTCTTGTGTGTGGCTGTTTTTTCTGTTTTTGTTATTTGCTTTGGACCAACAAATGTCCTCCTATTAATTCATTATATCCATTTTTCTTACGACAACAGCCTAGAGTATCTCTACTTTGCCTATCTACTCTGTGTTTGTATCAGCAGTGTTAGCTGTTGCATTGACCCCTTTATTTACTACTATGCTTCTTCTCAGTATCAGAGAAAACTTTTCAGCCTCTTCAGCTGTAAAAAGACTTCCGATCCTAGCAGTAGTAACAGCAGTGGCCAGTCAGTGTCTACTGCTAGTAGAAGGGCCACGTGCTCTACTAATGTGAGTAACAGCGTCTACAGGAAATTACTAGCAGTGCATTGAGATAATGTCTTACACATGCTTACACTTTTGACAATTTTTGGGGAAAAAAAACAAACCTGTATCATAGCCAAGAAATGCAAAACTTTTAACTAAGTGGTACAATACATAGTTCTAAGAATTCATTATAGTAATGCACAATTCAAATTATAACTCTGTGTATGTATATATACAGTACATGTAAATAGGTTAATTTAGAGGGGATAAGTAATTTCTTAATAATAGTTGTTGAGTGTTTTTCAAATAAACTCTTTGTTTACAGACAAATCCTTTGTATTGTTAGTTCCGTTTATTGCAAGGGTTTTATGAAATCCCATTTTAGGATTTTGAACTGTATCAGGCTGATTAAATTCTTACTTACGGAACCACTCCCTCTCTCCAGTACTTCCTGAAGAAAGTGAAAATACCTTTATACCTTTCCAGGTTTGTTTTTGTGTGTCATTATTTCTGGAATTGTGGGTAAACTGCGTTTTCTTAGAATTGTTTTGTGTCTTGGACACTGAAACTGTTTACGTTTTTATATATTCCACTTCAAAATGGTCTGTGTGGTTTTAGGAATGTGAGCAACTGAAAACCAGCTATTGATTGGTGCAGTGTGTCACAGCAGATAATTCTCAGCAGCTAGAACTAGCTTTTCTTTTGGTATTCCTACTGTTTGGGTATGCTAGACCTCTTGGTTAGGAACATATTTTTCACAATGTCACCAAAAAATGTGAAATGTTATTTCACAATAAATCAATGTTGAACGGCTTTCCGGCAAATGTACTGAAAAAGCTGTGTCCATCATCTTGTTGTGCAGTTTTGTCATGGTTTAACCCAGCTGACAACTAAGCCCCACACAACCACTTGCTCACTCCGCCCTGGTGGGATGGGGGAGAGAATCAGAAGGGTAAAAGTGAGAAGACTCATAGGCTGAGATAAAGACAGTTTAATAGCTAAAGCAAAAGCTGCATGTGTAAGCAAAGCAAACCAAGGAATTCATTCCCCACTCCCCATGGAGTTCAGGGGGCTCAGCCATCTCAAGGGAAGCAGGGCTCCATCAAGGCTTAACGGCTGCTTGGGAAGACAAACACCATCATTCCAAACATCCTCCCCTTCCTTCTTCCCTCAACTTTATATGCTGAGCATGACATCATATGGTATGGAATACCCCTTTGCTCAGTTGGGATCAGCTGTTCTGGCTGTGCCCCCTCCCAACTCCTTGTGCATCCCCAGCCATCCTGCTGGTGGGGGGGGGCGTGAGGAGCGGAAAAGGCCTTAACTCTGTGTAAGTACTGCTCAGCAATAACTACAACATTCCTGTGTTATCAACACTGTTTTCAGTAGAAATCCAAAACACAGCCCCATGCTAGCTACTGTGGAGAAAATTAACTCAATCCCAACCAAAGCCAGCACGAGCTGGCAAATGTGTGCTTTTGTGCACATGGTTAGTCATCATGTACGTGTTTAGGACTTGGAAATATCCTTCATTCCTTCCAAGCCTGGATGTTTTTTGTATTTTACATCGTGTCTACATCTACTGAGGTTGCTGTGGTGTCAAGCCCAATAGCTAATGTCAAGCTGTGTAGCGTTCTTTTACTACAAGGAATGCTAAAGCCAAATAACAGGAATTCAGTTTTAGAAATGACTATGTAGTTAATAGGACTGTACACAAAAAGGGAAATCAAATTAAATAGGAATTTGGTTCCTGTAGGATTTGCCATGGGAGTCTGACAAGAAGTACAGCAATGGATAAAAGCTGTCTTCAGTCCACCACAAATGGTGAGAAACCAAATCTCACTGCATACAGTGTGGCACTGAGAAACTTCTAACCATGATCTCTTGTTGGTTTGTGTCAGTTCCCTAATGGACTTAACGATTCAATAATAACATGTGTTGGCATCCTACTCATATTGATGCTCTGCAGGTGCTTCCAGCAAGCTTCCTGCTAGCTTGCAAATTGTAGAATCAGCATAGAGTCATTGACTGGTTTGGGTTGGAAGGGACCTCAAAGATCATCTAGTTCCAAACCCCTGCCGTGGGCAGGGACACCCTCCACTAGACCAGGTTGCCCAAAGCCCCATCCAGCCTCGCCTTGAACACTGCCAGGGATGGGGCCTCCACAGCTTCTCTGGGCAACCTGTTCCAGTGCTTCACCATCTTCATCATGAAAAACATTCTTATATCTAATCTAAATCCATCCTCTTGCAGTTTTAAGCCATTATTCCTTGTCCTATCACTCCATGCCCTTGTAATCAGCCCCTCTCCAGCTTTCCTGTAGGCCCCTTTAGGTACTGGAAGGCCACAATTAAGTCTCCCCGGAGCCTTCTACAGGCTGAACAACACCAACTTTCTCAGCCTGTCCTCGTAGGAGAGGTGCTCCAGCTCTCTGATAAACTTTGTGGCCCTTCTCTGGAATTGCTCCAGCAGCTCAATGTCTTTCTTCTACTGGGGACCCCAGAAATGGACACAGTACTCCAGATGGCATCTCATGAGAGCGGAGTAGAGGGGCAGAATCACCTCCCTCGACCTGCTGGCCACACTGTTTTTGATGCAGCCCAGGACACAGTTGGCTTTCTGGGCTGCCAGCGCACACTGCTGGCTCATGCTGAGCTTTTCATCCACCACCACCCCCAAGTCCTCCTCAGGGCTGCTCTCAATCCGTTCTCCTCCCAGCCTGTAGTTGTGCTTGGGATTGCCGCAACCTATGTACAGGAGCTTGCACTTGGCCTTGTTGAACTTCATGCAGTTCACATGAGCCCACCTCTCAAGCCTGCCAAGATCCCTCTAGATGGCATCCCTTCCCTCCAGCGTGTCAACCGCACCACACAGCTTGGTGTCATCGGCAAACTTGCTGAGGGTGCACTTGATCTCACTGTCCATGTTGCTGACAAAGATGTCAAACAGTGCCAGTCCCGACACCAACCTCTGAGGAATGTCACTCATCACTGGTCTGCACCTGGACATCAAGCCATTGACTGGAACTCTGCATATTTCTTCTACATATGGAGAGGTGATTAACAAGTCAATTGCCATACAGCATACTTGCTAAAACATATAGCAAATATCACCTTTTCATAGCAAATGAAGCTTTAGCAGTTATTCCTTCTTTTAAGCTCCCACAGCTAGTGTGACACCTTTGCTTTGTGTTTCTATTTTGTTTGGATTGCAAAAAGAAGCAAACTGCTACCTGATGGAGGAGTCTCACACCAAGGCAATGGCAGCTCAGTTGTTACTGAACTTGGCATTTCTGTCCAACCAATTAGTTGGGACATGCTACAGTCCTCAGTGTCTGCTTTTGCTGCTGTATTTGATGTTAAGAAGAAGGGTAGGACCTGCTCAAGCAGCAGCAGTTTATGGAACCAGCCTCTGGCACAAACAGCATTTGCAGAACAGGTTATAACTGCTGAGCATGGCCATGCAGCAGAGCACAATGTGGCAGCCTTTTGAGGAAACTGAGCCAGAAAAGTGCTGTAACTTAGACTGACATGCTTAAGCTGACAGGAAAAGCTAACCACATCTTCATGCTTGATGCACCCTTGCACTGCTAGCTGATAAAGAAAATGAATGATGGCTTGTTTCAGGGGGAAGTAGTGAAAATCTGACCAAAAGAAGTGAGACCCATCAATGCTACATGCTGGTTCATCCATATTTTCTCCTCTTCATTCTTTCTTCTTTTTTTTTTTCTTCACTAAGTTGGGGATAAGCTGCATCATTTTCTGTATAAAGGAAACTAACAGACTTGTGCCAAATCACATTTGGAGAGGAGGAGGTGTCAGGCACTAAGCGTGCATAAGCAAGCTAGCTGATGTTCCGGATATGCCAGCTTCATGTTGCGGCAATATTGGCAGGGGCAAGATTTGTAATCGGCATGGTTTCTGTTGGCAAAACACCTCATACAGTGGCTGTCATTGGTTTAACTTATTTCACAGGGGACAGTTTACTTAATTTAGCATGGCAAGAATTTTTGCAGAGATAGGCACGTTCACATTAGAATCGTTCTATCAAGTTAATGCTGCACATGCATCTGCCTTACAACCTGCTCCCGGCAGCATGACCGCAGACAAAGTATGGTCTGCTGGCTGCTAGCTCTGTTTCCCTATTCTGCTGAATCCTAGCCAGAGCTGTGAGCATGGCTGCAAAGTGTGCTCATGATGTTTTGCAACAGGCAAACTTGATCAGGCCACTGGATCTCTCCCTTCTTGCGATGGGATCCAGAAACGGAAAGAGAATACGAGCTGGCATCACCAGCTACGGCTTTGCCACTGAGCTCTCCAAGAGCTGGGGGAGGAAAGAAAAGGAACTGGTGTGCCAGGTACAACATATAAGTAAATTCCTGGGTAAGGCCTTTTGCTATTGATCATTTAAATATTTTTTTTAATCTGATCACAGTTTGATCTTGCAAGATGCTGAGCAAATTATAAAATGAATGAAACCTCTCAAACATTTAAAGTTAATGACCCATGTAAGTACTTTTTTATGGCATTTTGCATTTTGCAAGTACTATAGAAATGGTTTAGTGATAGCTAATACAGCGGGACAAGCTGAACAAATAATATGCTATAATCCAAGGCAACACTAGAGAGCACTAAAATAACTAGGTATGGCTGTTGTAATTTGACTTGTTGGGGAGGAGACCATTAGGAACCAGATCTGAACATCATGCTGAGCTGCAAAATACTGATTAGCCCTCTAACAAACGTGGATTTGGAAAGGTGAAAAAGTACTCGAAATGTGTTGGGAAAGTGGGTGACTATTTTAAACAGAACCTGTAAAAAGGTTTGGCAGGGTTTCTGGATAAGTTTTCGTTATCTTTGTGCTACCTGCCTTATAATAGTGGTGCGGGTAGCACCACAAACGAGCCCCTCTTCTCGCAAGCAAGGTCTGATATTTAAAGCATGGCCCTAAGCTCAACTGCATTGCACACAGCGATGTAGCTCCATCAAAGTCAGAGCTGACACAGCCAACCTACAATGAAAATCTAGCTTGGTGTCTCCTCACCAAAATAAAAATGAATGACATTGAGTCAAATTCATCTTCATTCTGTAGTAAGCCTGGGAAAGTCACTGTCCTTGCCTGTGTTCGATCAGTTTTGGGCTTTATGTTAGGAATCTGGGTCTTTCGGGGGGATTTTGTGCTGCACTACTACATTCTAGAGGCAGCAATCATGTATGTTAGTTCTCATGTACGTTTTTTCATCCTCATGGATGGGACAGCATGTGCCCAGCCAGCGGTGAAGGCAGTGCCACAGGGCCTGGGCTGGGGGCTCTCCCAGCTCATCCTCCTCCGGGGCTCGCTGCCTGCTCACACTGGCTTGCCATGTTGTCCTCTTCAACTCAGCTAGAGATGGCAGGCAGGACACTGCTGCTTCCCTCAGAAATCTAAACACAGAAAGGGAAAATAATTTAATAGACTTTCAGTGCCAGATTATCTACAAATATTTTATCACTATTTACCATTAAGAATACTTCTAGTATTCTTTTTTATTTTTTTTCCAGATATATGTTTAAATAATTCAAATTTTTTGCTTATAAACAGGAAAGAGCAATCACCATATGGGAAGCAGGTTAGGATGCTAAGACCAAAACTTTCAAACCTCTGTTTCAGCCAGACACTGAAGTCCATCTACTTAGTTTATACTCCAGAGAGTGTGGACCTCCTTTGGACCCTGTGTACCTGCTGGAAAGGGATAGGGTGGTACAGAAGCCAGCGGCACCACTGACGGGAAATGACGCTGCCGACCTCATGCTGCGGGAGTCTGCTTCCTTTCCCACAGAACAGCACTTAATTGGAAACAGGCGTCCAGGTCCGGAGGGTGCGTTTTGTCACTGCCACCTCCTACTACAATGTCCTGTTTACTGAAATCTCCCTAAACACCAAGTGTTTCTTGTTTCTTGTCCAAGACAATACCCCACATGGTTCTCCTCAACATTTACACAGCAAGCTGCCTTGAGGAACTACGTTCAAATCACGAGTGTAAAGACAACTAGTTAGTCTTTACTCATTACAATTTAACGCACTGATCTAAACGTTTCTTTTCTGATATGGTCACTCCTGTGATTTTCTTATTCTCTTTTCTCTTTTGCAATGAGCAATTTTTACTGGCTATTCCAATCTTTCGTTGCTCATCAGTATTGTTCCAAACCCAAACAGAAGTAGATGCGTTCTTGCCTGCAGCAAACTCCTGGATTCGTAAAGTGATACCACGCACATCTGACATGTTTTCCAGGAACCATAAAATGTGAGAAATTTGTTAAGTTCAAAAATCAGGTCAGCTAGCATAACTGGAATAATTGCATAGCATGTGTGTGGATAAAGCTTTACAGCCACCTGTCGTGGTTTTACTCCAGCCGTTGGCTGGGCACCACATAAACGCTCGGTCAGTCCCCCTCATTGGAAAAGGGGGAGAGAATCATAAGAGCGAAAGTGAGAAAACTCGTGGGTTCAGATACAAGAGTTTAATAAGTGAAGCAAAAGCCGCGTGCACAAGCAAAGCGAAACAAGGAGTTAATTCACCGCTCCCCATGGCAGGCAGGTGTTCGGCCATCCCCAGGACAGCAGGGCTCCATCACGCGTAATGGTTTCTTGGGAAGACAAACGCCATCACTCTGAACGCCGCTGCCCCCCCCTTCTTCTTCCTCCCAAGCCCCTTATAAACCGAGCATGACGTCATATGGTATGGAATACCCCTTTGGTCAGTTTGGGTCAGGTGTTCTGTCTGTCCCCTCCCAACTCCTTGTGCACCCCCAGCCATCCCGCCAGTGGGACGGTGCGAGAAGCCGAAAAGTCCTTGGCTCTATGTAAACATCGCCCAACAACAGCAAAAACATCTCCACTATCACCGCTGCTTCCAGCACAAATCCAAAACACAGCCCCATACTGACTTTCTTGAAGAAAATTAACTCTCTCTCAGCTGAAACCAGGACACCACCTAAAGCACATAGTACTGAGATCTCAGTCCAGGTCGGGGAAGAGCAGAGAGAGTGAGGGAGAAAACTTTGCTACCCAAACTTTTCCATTGTTTGATCTACCTCTTCAAGTGCTAATAAATCTCCCTCCTTCAGAATAATTACAGTATTTTTCTTGCATGCTTTTCCTATAGGTCACATAAGGAATAAACCTGTGTATCGGTGCCACTTGTAGAATTTCTTTAAATTTATTTTCACACTTTTTTTGTCTCTACCTTTGCTGACTCTAAGAGGTACATGCAATTCTGCCCAGCAGCGAATATAATACATCTAGCTAGTTATCACAGCTTTAATGTCCAAGGAAGTGAAAAATATGCTGAAGATTTCTGCTTTCTATCACTCAAACACAGGCTAGGGGTGACCAGCAAAATAGTACTCCTACCACTGAAAATTATATTTACAGAAGCTCTGATGTTTAACCTAGATCTCTTACTTTGCTTTAGCATTTTTTCTCCATTTTTATTTGCATATTATCTTTAGTAAAAATTTTTGAAAGGAGGGCCTTATTGCACTACACTCACATATTTGTAAATTTGCCACGAAATATATGGACATTTTTCATTAAATGGTTATATTAAAATATTTCTGAGGCTTTCATATCTCTGCATCAGAGATAGTAAAGTTTTATCGCTGAAAATTCTTTCAAAATTCTATTTAAAACATTAAGACTGTTTAAGAGAGAGACTCATCTAAAGCTATGTTGTCTTTCATTAGCCCAACTGATACATTGTGGTGGCAAAAGAAAAAAAAAAAAAAGACAACGTTTTGGATAGTTTCTAAACTAAGATCAGTAGTCCAGCAAACTCTACAAATACTGACATGTTCTGTTAAAGCAGTGAAAATATTTCCCAACTTGAAAATCAGTCATCAAGAGCTATTGCTATTTTGAGCAAAATATTTTATCTTTGCAGTATCTCCTATTTGTACTCTAACGAAACAAGACGCGGTTTTAGAGTTTTGTTTCTTTCCTCACACCCACCTTCCAGACTAGCACATAAAAACCAAACGGAGCAAAGAGCAGTATCAAGGAGAAGCCACTTCTCCTTTCACTGCTATTTTTTGACGCTGGAGGTAAACTTATGTCTGTAGAAGCATTGCCTAGAGATGAAAGTTACAGTTCTCTTATGATTGTATAGGAAACCATACAAAGATATTAACAGTGTCTTCTTTTAAACTTTTGCTCGCTTAGCTAGGTGCTCAAAGGAGAGAGGTACTTCTCGCGGCTCGACAGTGATACTGGAATCTGAACAGGACTTTAAATTTAATTGCCGTAATTTTCAAAACCATTAGAGAAAGGTCAGTCTATTCTTGCAAAACTAGTGGGATGCTTCTCAGCAGAGCAGGCAGACAGTTTGCAGCTATGTTGAGAGCTCTCTGTAGCCAGCCCAGCATGACCTCCCCAAGCTCAGGCTGGGGACAAGCAGCCCCCAGGTCCCTGGGGACAGCTGGGTCGGCAGCAGGTGCCCCTGCAGCTGCGGTTTGGCTGTCCCAGCCCTTCAGTCATGCGCCTGCCCATCTCTCATGAGCACAGTTGCACACCCAAACTGAGAAGGAGGAGGAGGAGGGGTAGGCAGGATGAAGGCAGCCTTCACCTTCCTCCATGCCCCATGCCAAAGTTCTCTGTTGCAGCCTGGGCTCTTGCACGCAGCAGCGTAGAAGCTCTGGAATTTGCAGCAAGCAAGCCTGTGCCTCATTCTTCTGAGGCTCAGGAGCTTGCCCAGCCTCTGGGCCCAAGCACAGGAAGTCATGCCTGAGGGCATGCCCCATGCCTTGGACCAGGCAGAGCCTGGCGTTCCTCTAGCATACGCAAAGATTTTTGCTGTCCTTGTTAGTAGGTGTGTGCCTGCCTTGCCTGTGCCACAAACCAGGCACAGCTCTGAGTTTTACAAGACTTCCTTAAGATTTATCTGCCTTTGGTGAGAGGAAACAGGCTGCTTCTCCCTAAAATCATATGGGTTTGCCCATGGGATCAACCTTGAATAGGCTAATTAATTACTGTGACGTAATAACCTCTCTTGGTCACAGTGCCTAAGAAAGAAGCCTAGGTGCCACCAGCTTTCCCTCAGCATTTCATCTTCCTACGTGAGCAATGTACAAACAGCTCAGGTTTAGTCCTTTCCTAACAGGAACAAGCCCTACATCAGACCTTACAGTGGGGGAGAAGGAGGAAGGAACTACGTGAGGAGGGTGGGATCATGGACTTGGGGCTGCATCACCCTTGGGTGAGTGAACTGACACAGCCTCTCTGCTGGCCTGGGACCTGTGGGCACGTGGGGTTACAGAGCAACCTTACCAAATGCTGCTGATGCCCAAGATGCAGCCACTCTGGAGCACATGCAAGATAGGAACCCACCCTGATGTGGGTTCCCACATCACATACACATAACCCATGTGTATGTATTAGTTACTTATCAGAGTTTTATTTTTACCCATTGCTGTAACTGTGACAGCAGCACTATCACGCAGGCATTTCCTGTATTTCTTTCTCAAATACAGAGATGCATTATGATGTTTTATGAGCCACAACCAGAGTCAATCACTGACACTGATAAAGACATCCAACCGCATAGACTAAACCCAGGGCTTCTCTAGCAAAATACAAGTTACGTCCTGCAGCAATGGGACTGCACGTAGTAAAACAAAGACACTTTTTAAGAATGATCTTCCAATACAGTTCACTGTGAACAAATGTCACATGGAAAACCATCTGGAGCTCACTTTTATAAGCAAGGTTGAAATATCACGTGTGAGGGTCCCTGCAAGTGGTGGTACCTCCTTAAACCCATCAAACAAATGCTTTGGAATAATAGGGACAAATAGCATCGCTGTCCTAAGAGTTTGCTCAGAGGTTTTTACTCTTGCTTGTTGGACTGGACAAAAACCTCCTATAATTTTGATGGGAGCACAGTAAGAACAGCTCGATTTGTGCTATGGCCAGTGCAGCTTATTATCACAGCCCTGGTTTTATTACCAGCTTTCAGCAAACAGTACTTTTGCTGCTTATTCTAAGACCCTACTGGGTGTTGTGAGCAGTTCGTACGGGAAGGTACAAATTACAAAGTTGAATGTTTACTGTGGCAATTCTGTTCACTGCACTAAAAATTTCAGTTGCACAAAGATTGACGGTGTTCGCCAGAGACTAGCGGGGCTCTCTTTCTCTGGTGACAGCTGCTGTTGTACAGTCAGTGTTCAGTTCAGAAAAGCTTTCTAGGCTTTGTTGCTGAGGTTTCTGTTGGAGTCACCGCTGAAATGTTTCGCACACATCTCGAGTTTGGTACCCAAGGTTTGTGTGTAGTATGCAGGAGTCAGTGCTATGAAGTGTACTGTTTCTTTAATTAAGGGTAATTTGTTACACCCTGCAGCTTCAGTGAGATTCAGCACAACCCAGACCAGCACTGCTGAGTGTGTCAGAAATGGTCACTCCATAATAGCTACTGTAAAACTCACTGCCAGCTAGAAAGCATGACTTCGTAACTGTCCAAACACTAAGCTGTTTTGCAGATTACTTCCTTCCACATGTTACTCTGGCTGTGTTTCTTGCCACTGTATTACGACTCCACAAATAAGCAGGTCTGGTAAAAGTTGATAACAGACAAACATTCGCTACCAGTTCATAAAATAAATCTATTTTTGATCTAAACAGAGGATATGGTAATCATTAATAAGCACGAGATTGCCACCCTTTCACTAGCTTTCACTATTGTATTCAAGGGATTTTCCCTTCTTTTCCCCAGTCTTGGGCAGGTCTGCAGAACCTTTTACCTGCTGAAGGTCTGCACGGCTTTTAACCATATGCTCAAGTGCAGTTCTTGCAGGTTTCTCAACTGGTACCACAAATAGACTCTCCTCCTACTTAAATGCAGAGACCCTGGGCGGTCTCTCCCCACGTTGGAGCCCAGCTTAGTGCCCTGCACACACCTCAAAGTCCCTCTACAGTCAGGGTGAAAGGAAAAAAACCAAGCATGTCTCTGCTGGTGGGAGAGATTTAATCATTTAGTCCATTCCCACTGAAGTTTCTGGAAGCAAACAAGATGCCTAAACTGAAGAGGACAGCCCTTAGGGCTCCTGTCCCTAAGAGAAACCCCTCTTTGACTGTCACCATACACTGGTTATGGGGACTCAGGGTCTGTCTTCTCTTTCATCATGTGTTCAGGAGGCACAAAGGTGCACAATTTTTAAGAAGCCCTCCTGTCTTCGAATGCTGTAGGAGCAAGTCTGCATTCACAATGCTGTTCTTATTTTATCATCTTGACAAATATCAATTAACTCATCTGTTTTAATAGTGTTGTTACACAGAACACGTACAAAATAACTGGCTTACTCAGACTGTGTGTAATGGCAGTTGTTCTAATGAGTCAGAAAAACTGTCACTCACGTGTATGGTAACACAACAAAGTTAATAGCCATGAAAAGCTTTTCCTCTAAAGAATGCTTAGTCACCCTAGTTCCATCCACGTTGATTCCTGGTGCTGGAACCCAGCTTGTTCAGAAATGTCTAATTGCCTACAAGACAATAAATGGATCCATCGCTAGATAGGTGCTTTGAGCGGGGTCAGAACTTACTGAGTCCTGCTATAGCCAAGGGATAGGTTCAGCTATTCAAGTTCTGTAGTCCGTATCACAACAAGAAGCACAGAGGAACAGTTAGGAGACAGACAGAGCTCATAAAGACTATCCTGGCATCTCATGGCAACACGCCCTCCTCAGCGATTAGCGACTGCAGAGGAACAATAATGTTCATGTGCTAGTCACTAAAAACAGGATAGAAGGAAGGCTTTTCAGGAAAGCATTTGTCTAACACCTTGCCACAAGACAGGATCAGCTGTCCCAACATCACAACTCATCAGTGCTTGTCTAACCTGTTTCCAGAAACCTTCAGTGATGAAGATACCACAACCTCCCTCAGCTGGCACCATACTCCAGCTGAGGCTTTGTTGATGCCGAATACCTTGATGTGGTTCATTTTCCACTTTGTGCTCCTCTTGCTACACCAAGTATGGTGTTTGTCTTTTATTTTTGTAACAGCATGACATAGCTGATCGATTATCAGTTTTTATTTCTCTGCATTCCACTCTGGAGATGATGCTAACTGGGACTTGGAAGCATAGTGGGAGAAGAACCAGAACTGTCAGTACAGACAGCCCTTTTGATAAGCAGCTCTGTAGCCGAACCAAGTTTCCTATGTACAAGCATCCGTGTGAGAAATCCAGCGGTAGTAGGTTCCAGGCCCAAATTAACCATCAGTTCCACAGATTTGCTTAATTCATCTGCTTTAAAAGAAAGGTGATAGACAGTAGTTTGTAACAGCCTTCCTGTGTGCTATCAGTGATTGAACAGAGGAACCTAACCATGCTGATCTCTCTTGACACTTGTCCACTAGCAAAAACTAGTTATTTAATTTCTCTGTCTTGCTATTCTATTTGTTGTAACCACGGTGAATAGTATTACTGGGACTAAGACATCTTTACCACTCTAACTGTATTGTAGCTTTTTCTCACAATATAGGTACCGCCAGTGGCCACTACACTAGTCAGACTGAGCACACCACAGGCTTAAAAAATAGTGGTGGGAAAAAAACCAGGGTGGGGAAACTTGTAGTATTTCTTAATAGACTAATTAAAATATCTTAGTTTCTGTGTTTGGATTCAACATTTCACAAGCATGAAATTAACTGCATTAAAAAACCCATATGCCGAAAGACAGAGATCGGTCCCTTTGAACTTCTGAGAGGACAACAGACAGTTCAAGGTCTGGAGTTACTGGACTGGAGCTACTGTTCATGCTTTTCCCTTTTTTATTCTGAAATATTATATTCAGGCTTATGTTTCCCAGACAAATACAAAAGTCTGTCCTTTTTGTTTTTTAAAAACAGTTCTAGTCATAATTGTTTATGCTGGTAAACCGCATGATGAAACGAGATCCATTAAAACCCCCAAAATATTTCATTACAATTTTTATCTTGTCATATATCAGAATTTAGGAATGCAAGGTTTTTCTGAATTATCTGGAAGTTAGTCTTTTTATTTTGCAAGGCACTTTGAGATAATTGTCTCCCAATTTAAGCAAATAAAATATCCTTTCAAGCCCTTTGAAAGCAATTAATAGCTGCAATGTGTGCCACTTATATAAGCCTCAGTTCCTTAGAGACCAACCCCAACAAAGCATCAAGTGAGATATTTTCATCCCTTGAAAGCTGGAAGCAATAGTCCCATTAGCCAGGTTCTCAATCCCTATTTCAAGCATCTTTATGGTCAGTTGAGAATATATGCACTGCAGGAAATGCAGATGATAGAAACTACCCGTTAACATCTACTGGAACCTTACATTCATCATGACAAAAACAGTGAGATAATAAACTACTCTGAGGAATAACACTACTACAAAAATTGTCTTTTTAAATCTGAGAATTTATAAATGTAAAAAAAAGAACTGGCTATCACAGAATCATTGGAAAAGACCCTTAAGATCAAGTCCAACGGTGAACCTAGCACTGTGAAGACCGCCACTAAACCATGTCCCTAAGTGCCATGTCTGCACATTTTAAATACCTCTAGAGATGGTGACTCAATCACTTCCCTGGGCAGCCTGTTCCAATGATTGACAACCATTTTGGTGAAGAAATTTTTCCTAATATCCAATCTCAATCTCCCCTGGCACAACTTCAGGCCATTTTCACTTGTTCTGTCACTTGTTACTTGGCAGAAGAGACCCACACCCACCTCACTACAACCTCCTTTCAGGTAGTTGTAGAGGGCAATAAGGTCTCCCCCGAGCCTCCTCTTCTCCAAACTAAACAACCCCAGTTCCCTCAGCTGCTCCTCATCAGACTTGTGCTCCAGACACTTCACCAGCTCTGTTGCCCTTCTCTGGACACGTTCCAGGGCCTCAGCGTCCTTCTTGTAGTGAGGGGCCCAAAACTACACACAGTACTCGAGATGTGGCCTCACCAGAGCCAAGTACAGGGGGACAATCTCTTCCCTAGTCCTGCTGGTCACACCACTTCTGACACAAGCCAGGATGCCGTTGGCCTTCTTGGCCACCTGGGCACATTGCCGGCTCATGTTCAGCTGGCTTTTTCTGCTGGGCAGCTTTCCAGCCACTCTGCCCCAAGCCTGTAGTGTTGCCTGGGGTTGTTGTGACCCAAGTGCAGAAGCAGCACTCAGCCTTGCTGAACCTCACACAGATGGCATCAGCCCATTGATCCAGCCTGCCCAGATCCCTCGCAGAGCCTTCCTACCCTCCAGCAGATCAACACTCCTGCCCACCTTGGTGTCATCTGCAAATTTACTGGGGGTGCACTCAATCTCCTCATCTAGATCACTGATAGATACTAAAGAGAGCTGGCCCCAGTACTGAGCCCTGGGGAACATCCCTTGTGACCAGCTGCCAGCTGGATTTAATTCCATTCACCACAACACTTTGGGCCCAGCCATCCAGCCAGTTTTTTACCCAGTGAAGAGTGTTCCCAAGCAAGCCGTGTGCAGCCAAAGACTTTCCTAAAGCCCAGGCTGACAACACCCACAGCCTTTCCCTCATCCACTGAGCAGGTCACCTTGTCATAGAAGGAGATCAGGCTGGTCAAGCAGGACATGGCTTTCATAAACTCATGCTGCCTGGGCCTGATCACCTGTACGTGCTGTGTGATGGCACTCAAGATGATCTGCTTCATAACCTTCCCTGGCACCAAGGTCAGGCTAACAGGCCTGCAGTTCCCTGCATGCTCCTTCTGGCCCTTCTTGTAGATGGGTGTCACATTGGCTAACCTCCAGTCAATTGGGACCTCCCCAGTTAGCCAGTACTGCTGACAAATGATGGAAAGTGGCTTGGTGAGCACTTCTGCCAGCTTCCTCAGTACCTTTGGCTGGATCCCCATAGACTTGTGTGTGTCTAAGTGACGTAGCAGGTCACTAACCATTTCCCTTTGGATTATGAGGGCTTCATTCTGCTCTCTGTCTTCCAGCTCAGAGGGCTGGGTACCTGGAAAAAAAATGGTCCTACCACTAAAGGCGACATGAAGTACCTCAGCCTTTTCCTCATCCTTTGTCAGTGTGTTTCGCCCTGCATCCAGTAATGGGTGGAGATTCCCCTCAGCCCTCCTTTTGGTCTGAACATATTTCTAGAAACATTTTATATTTTCTTTTACAGCAGCAGCCAGATTAAGTTCCAGTTGGCTTTGGCTCTTCTGATTTTCCCTCTGCATAGCCTAACAACATGTTTTTAGTCTCCCTGGGATGCCTGCCCCTTCTTCCAAAGTTTATAAACACACTCTTTTTTTCTCCTGAGTTCCAACCAAAGCTCTCTGTTCAGCCAGGCCAGTCGTCTTCCCCACCAGCTTGCCTTTGGGCACATATCGTTTGGTCCTATTCGTTGAAAACCACCAGAAGATGCAGATAGTGTACTCAGGCACAGGCTTACTGGGTGAACTGAGAGACCTCAAGTCCTTTCTTTTGGCACTGTCCAGTGGGGAAGGGATCCTGTGTCCTGTGGAAGGGAAGATACAGCACAGTATCATCTGACTCATTTTACTGTTACAGGAATACTTACTTACACATGGGTGGGGAACAGAAAACAGAAAAGAGAAAGGTATATGCAGCAACACGTATTCCAGCTGCCTTCCGTGCACAGCGAGCTTTTGTGCCAACGGCTCAGTGTTGGCATCAGCACACGCTGGCATCACTCCAGGCTACCTCCTCATTTCTTCACTTCAGGCTGGGTTTTTCTTTGTAAGTGAGCTGAATGTATATTTTGATAGCACCCAGAAAACTCACTGCACCTACCGAGTAAGCCACTATGCAATCCTTGCCCTGAAGAGCTGACCATCACCATCCAAGAGGCATTATTATGAGGATTGCAATTACTACTTTTTTCTTAAAGTTTTAGTGCTGAACTTAGCAACATGAGAATTCAGCTTTTGTTTAAAACAGAAAAGTCCTGAGTTTCCCAGAAGAAATACAAATCCTTTAAAAATGCAACCTGTGTATATTCAAATGGCTCAAGCTACAGACAATAAATGAAAAGCTGATGCTTATTACTTGCAAGGTAATATGAACCTGGGTGGGGACTGTCAACACCTTCTTTTTAACTCTTCACTACAGACACGTCGTTACCACTGTCTAGCTTTCAACAGATGAGATTTTTTTTCCGTTTGCCCAGTATGTGGTAGCGTTTTGTGAACTGAAGAGAGGGGCTTAAAAAAAGGCAAAAATACGTATTAGCTAAAAAGGCATAAACTATCAAGCTCAAAAGAAAGGCAAGCGTTATTTTACTGGTTCACAACCAAGCACTCCAAGAAAGCTTGGTCCTGTGTGGGGATGTCGTTTGCCATTATGTTACAAAGTCAGTGATGAAACAGGGGAATTGAATGCCCTTGGGGATGAGCCTGAAAATTTCGTGAAGTTTTGCTGCATGTTAATTGTTCCCTTCACTGTTGCAGACACTGAGAATGTGGAAAGCAATGTGGAGATCATCCCTTTGTGGCTTTATTTCACATTTTTTAAGATTTTGTGGTGTTAGGTCACAGCCTGCCATGTCACTTAATAAGCAGGATGCAAGGTGCCAGTGTGCCAATGAAGACCTAAGTACTCTAAGCAAAGTGGAATAGCTTCACTAGGGGAAGATGTCCAAGCACTACAGTATCTTTTAACTTGGAGGTAGGATCTCTGTCTTAGGATAAGGAGATACGTGAGCCGAAATCTCTTTCACACATTGACCCTAGATCTTCACAATCCTCAAGGTAAGTGATAAAAAAAGAGCACTGCTCCTCTTCCTTCTCTTTCTCCTTAGATTTTCTTTTGGAGAGAAGAAGGTTGAAAGTAAGGAAGAACATTATTTTGCCACATCCCGTGGTGAAACATAAACAGGATTTTCTGGATTAGACACTTGATGTCTCTTAGGCATGGGACAGGCTGCTCCCTTCCCCTCAGCAGTTTCCACTTCAGCCCTTATGCATGAAGGGCTTTAGCTTCGTGCCTGCAGGAATCCCGCTTCAAAGCACTGGTGTTTTTCCTGATG
This sequence comes from Psophia crepitans, assembly GCA_013399095.1. NCBI lineage: Eukaryota > Metazoa > Chordata > Aves > Gruiformes > Psophiidae > Psophia > Psophia crepitans. The sequence goes on along the minus strand of VWZZ01001795.1, from coordinate 7,552 downwards.
GTTTTTTTGGCAGTCAGGTGTTTTTATGTTTACTCTGCTGTCACGCTCTTACAGAGCGGAGACAGCATGACACGTTCCCCCAACTCCACTCATAGGAATTGTCTTAATCTCCCATCCACAAGAGGATACAGACAGCCCCCGACGAGGCCAAAGGAAGCTGTTTTTCTCTGGCAGGGATGGTCGGCGCCTGCAGTTCACCCACAGGTTACCAGCACTCACGTCCAAGCTTGCTGGGGCTTCCTGCTGCTGCTCTGCTCAGCGTGGGAGGCTTGCAGAAACAAGGCTACACTTCTTGCAGGAGTCAGAAGCCAGATACCATGAGTTTTAGCTCTTTGGGACAGGTCTTCACCCTGAACCACCTACTTACTCTCCATAAATCCTTCAAATCTTCATACAATACTTCACTGTAGTCTCCTATGACTTGTACTGAATATTTAATTACATATTTTAAATGTAATTTAATCTCTATAAGTCAAGGTAATTTAATCATATTTCAATTACTTTTGTGTGTAGGTCATGATATACATGCTATTAAAAAAAAAAAAAAAGGAGAAAAAAGAGATCTTTCACCAGGTCAGGAAAGGCAATAAAGTAATGACTCCATCCTAGAAAAACCAGATCAACCAGCTTTCCTGCCAAAGCATAAACAAACCTAAACACAGCAGGGAGAATAAAACACAACATTTTCTTTCTCTCAAATCTCTGCTACTGCAGTAGACAAAAACAGGTAGAAAATCATATTGTTTCATTTTGCATAAAATGCACAGCAATAAAGCTAGCATTGAAGCTGTCATCATCAAGTGATACATTAACTAAATACGGGGAATTAACCTTTGGAACTCTAGGAATATAGTTTTCACTGAGCAAGCATTTGTGGAACATTTAGACTTTCTTAAATCTCATGCTCACACTGCTAGTTAATTTACCATCAAACCCAGTGATAGCTAACACACCAAGTAGCTGTAACCACCACATGGAATTTTTATGCAATTAAAATACAAGACCTGCTCCTCTTGCACCTCTGGTCTTTTATGCTATTTTGCAAAAAGACATCTGTCAACTGCTAGAAGGCTACACAGAGGTAAGACTACATCATTTAAATGTAAAATTAACTGTAGTGTAAAAGGATTTACTTGGATGTAACAAAGGTGGGTGTGAGTTGATGACCAAGCCTGAGGGGTCTTTGCCCAGGTGTGGGGGAAATCTGATGGGAGATCTCTGACCTCACCCTGTGGGAGCAAGGCACAGTGGGGAGGGAGGGAAGGAAAGGGGGAAAACTGTTCCTCACTCAGCAAGAGGCAGAATCGGGAGCTTAGCTGCCTGAAGCGCAGCAGGAGGGACCCAGGAGGAGCTGTGTCTGCAGAAGCCAAGCCTGGCCTTACAGAGCCAGGACCTCAGCAGGAGCAGGCACCTGGAGCCTCTGTAAGAGGTCCTGGCTGCTGCCAGGTACACCACCGCCTGGGAACTGGGAACAACCGGCCAGCACAAAAAGAGGATTTTCCCCTCACTGTAAGAGGTGAAGGACCAGCTCTTACTGAGCATTGTTATGTCTGTTTGGGGTGAAGCACCTCACTGCAGTGATCTTGCCACTAAAGGGTTGGAAGTTGCCTGGTACTGGTGCAATCCAGCATAACTGGAATAAGCATAACTGTCAGAAGAAAATATTTCACTCTTCCTGAAGGAATTAACTGCTTGCTCCTCACATTAGGGGCTGATTAACAATCCAAACTCTGTTTCTACCTTGTTCATCCCCCAAAGATACTGAATGGGTTTAGGCAGAAAGAGAGGAAAATGAGAGGTTTCCTGATTTCATGCCTTGCAGCAATGGTCCCACATTTTTGGTGGGTTCCTGTACTGCTGTGCTGTGCTCAGGCGATCAGGGTAGGGCTGCTGCGGTACAGTATTGTGTGGAACTACTTTGCTACACTCAAAGGAAGCCCCGGCAGGAGCAGGGACAGCGTCGCAACTGGAGACTGCAGTAAAACTCCTACATGGCCCTGCAGCAAGGCAGAGAGAAGCACTTTTTTCTGTCTTTCCCATCCTCTCACAATCTTTTCACTTTCACCTCTTTAACAGTGAACGTGGCTGCTGTGCATGTGCAGCAAATAACTTGCAAATCTTAACAGCTCTGCTCAGTTTTCTTCCAAATGCACACTGACTAACCATTTTCATAGTCAGCCTCTAGATAAGATGAGACTGTTGTGTATCTGGAGTTCAGATGTTCGACAAGTTTCAGCTAAGTAGAAGGAAAACTATTTTTCTACATGTGAATAATAATTACAGGTATGTAGTTCATTAAACATAAAAAGAAATTAAACAATCTAATCACAAATCCAATAACTCAATCACAGTTATTTTACAAAAACAGAACTCCCCTCTCAAAAGGTAATGATGGAATAATAAAATTATTTTTGGCCATAACACTGGCTTTTTTGATAGTGTGGTAGTTCTCAATTTTGGGCCAAGTAACTGCATTTGATCTGATAAAGATTTTGTGGTTTTCCACTGATCGTGCAGACAGAGGGAGGTAGGATGAGCCTGGATCCTGCTACACTGAATAAACACTGTGAGAACAGACAGGATGGCTGTGTGGAAAGTGGGTGACTCAGCACGGCTGTGTGGATCTCCTCCTCATGTCCTTTCTTAGCGTTGGGAGTTTCCAATGAGCTTTTGAGAGCCCTGGCCAACAAGCATGCTTTTTCCATTAAACGTATTTCTTTGTAACACTGAGCTCTGTTTCTAGACCACAAGCCCGCTGATAAAATCATTACATAAATGGTTCCAATCTCCGTGCTTTTTAACAAATAATCCTAAACAGAACAAACCCAGTTCCCTTTCACCCCAATGACAAAGATGGCAAGAATTCCCCAAATGCCATTTGCAAACCACTTGAACTACAGTGAAACAGCATTTATTAAAGCCAGAGGGAGAGGCGACATTGAAACTATGAAAAGAACACGTATGCTCAAAACCAGACAGACACATCCCTTCCATGTCCGAGAGCAGGAAGACGCCCAGTTTCTAATGCAGATACCCCTTCTTGTCCAGCGTTTCTTATTCTCCCCTCCTCGACCTGCAAGTAACAGTATCTGTTCTCAAACAGCAGTAAAAGGTATGTCACAAGGCAGAATGGATAGATCTACTTTATCTTTCTTCAGGTAACTTATGATGTGGGGAGCTCTGCAAAGGCAGGTTAAGAAGTCCCAACACCTCCATCAAACTGTGAGCTTTACTGCAGTCCATTGCTGCAGGATTCAGCAGTGCTCGCCCACCCATGCCCATGGGTCTCACCATTGCGTGACGCAGTTGTTCTCTCTGGAGAGCATGGAGCTGCTCCAGGAGTCCTGTCAACCAGCAAATTGCCAGGTGTGCAGGCATAAACACAGAAAAACACTGGAGGACATCGAGGCAGAACCTAAATGACATCCATAATGCTGCATGGCCACAGTAGCAGCTGAAGAACTGGCTAACTCAAGTGTAACCAATGTCTCAGAAAAACTCGAGAGCTAGAGCAAATGACTATGCTATTCAAAGGAAGACCCACCAGCTTAATGGTGCAGACAGGATCCCACTGTTGACATTAAATAAATTCTTGGATGCTGACTCCTGGCATCCACTCACAACCGAGAATGGCATTACTGCTTGGGCAAATCTTAAGTTCCTCAGGAGCCATCAACAATTCTCAGTCAGAGTTCATCCATCCCTACAGCTGTCCCAGGCCTTATCTGCACCAAGGTGTTTACATAATGTCCATAAAACTGAGGTAATCGAAACCAACGCCTTCTGAAAATGAGACAGGCAGAATGCACTGGTCACATCGCAGCTCAAATTCTACCGCCTGTTCGCTTCAGCAGTTTTGCATGTGCAGAACCACCTGCCTTTTATTGACTAGGTTAGAGAAAGCCTACAGCTTTAACTTGGTGCACGTGCCATCAGACTGCTCCGAGGAAGACAGCTCTTCCTCCACCCATCCCTACATGTCCATATATACGTTCCTCCTCTGAGGATTCACCGTGGATTTACTCAAAAGTTGCAAAGTATGTTGTAATTCTGGCAAGATCTTAACAGATAAAGGGATCTTGAGGGGGAAAGGAAAAAAAAAGTATTTGCAAGTCACTACTCATAAATCATTGTTTTTTGCTTTGATTTGTGGATTTATTTTTCACAGGCATCCACTAGAGGTGAGCTGGAAGATGGAAGAAAAAAGTCCTTGTCTGAGAGTGCTCTGGGAACTGTGCAGTGAAGAGTAGTAACTACATGGTAGCAGAACAACACTACAAAAATGTGCATGCTTCTACTAAACTGGTAAACGTGGAAGGGCCAGTGAAAGCAGATGCGTGAGGCAGGCAATCCCATTCTCCAGGGTAGCATTAGCATATCTGTAGGTTGTCTCTACTGTGGGTTACTCTTACTGCAGATTGCTAATAATCTGAGACATATTCCCACAAGGCAGAGAAAAAATCAGTTCTAAAACATCATAATATGACCAGGAAATTGTCATACTCCACTTCGCTTGTATAGTGTTCCTCCAGCTGCAATAGCTCAACACAGGCAAAAAGACCAATCCTTAGAGATTGCTTTGTAACCACATTGCTTAAAAGCTGAAGAGGAACAGTTTACAAGGGCAGATAGTGATAGGACAAAGGGTAATGGCTTTAAACTGAAGGAGAATAGATTTGGATTAGATATTAAGAAGAAATTCTGCCCCGTGAGGGTGGTGAGGCACTGGAACAGGTTGCCCAGAGAAGCTGTGGCTGCCCCCTCCCTGGAAGTGTTCAAGGCCAGGTTGGATGGGGCTTTGGGCAGCCTGGTCTAGTGCAGGGTGTCCCTGCCCATGGCAGGGGGTTGGAACTAGATGATCCTTGTGGTCCCTTCCAACACCAACCATACTTTGATTCTGTTCTATTATTTATGCATTTATTCTTACTGCCCAGAGAGGGGAGAGGTTATAGTATACCCTAAGAACCCTGAGAATATATACCCTGAGAATAAAGTGGTTATTACCACTTTAGTTTTTAGACATTTTTGAGACTGCCTGTCCCTCTGGGGAAAAATGTAAGTCACATATTACTATGATCATGTGTGGTTTGTACACAGGATTAGTTTGTTATAATGCTCTTTCTAGTCAGAGGACTATCAAAATGTCTGACAGCACTGACCATCCATGGCCCCCTATGCAGGTTTTAGTTTACATCTCCCCACTTCATGAAACTCGCTATGACTTAGTCAACTTCTAAGTTTCTGAGGCCATGTCTTGATGCTGCTGTTTGAAGGTGACCAAGTGTGTGGTTCAATGTTACGCTCCATGCTATTTATCTCAGCCTCACAAAACACAGTTCTTCCCAGTGTTCACCGAACACTGTGGTGTGTGATTGACATTTTTCCATGCCTGTTGTCTACCTCTTCAAAATGGGTACAAATCCCATGGGGTTTCCCAGAGGTCTACTGCCATGCTAAAACCGGGCTAGTGTTGTTCTCCCTCAGTGCCCCACCCGTATGCTTTTCCCTCTCAACTCCTGGCCCTTCATTTGGTTGGAAAATTGCTGTCATCTGTGTGGTGGGGAGGCAAGAATACAGAGGGGCTTGAACAAGCTCCTTTCCCCAGAGGCAAAAACTTGATGGATCTCAACAGGACACCTTGCTGTTGCCAGAGTCATGATTGCTCAGAAATTATGAACATGACCTAAGGATCTGAACTCTTCAACAGTTAGAATCAGATAAGCTAGGGCCTGGATGGCATTTCAGTAGCATTTGGTTTTTTAACAGAGGTACATGAGCATAAAACCACTCAGGCTGACTCACAATGTAGAACACCAGAGAATCGTTTAGGTTGGAAGAGACCTCAAGGATCATCTAGTCCAACCGCCCCCCTACCACCTATTACCCACTAAACCTTGTCCTTAAGTACCACATCCAGCCTTTCTTTAAACACCCCCAGGGACAGTGACTCCACCACCTCCCTGGGCAACCCATTCCAATGCCCGACCACTCTTTCTGAGAAGAAATTTCTCCTAATCTCCAACCTAAACCTCCCCTGACACAACTTGCGGCCGTTCCCTCTTGTCCCATCACTAGTTATCTGCAAGAAGAGGACAACTCCCAGCTCACCACAACCTCCTTTCAGGTAGCTATAGAGGGCAATAAGGTCTCCCCTGAGCCTCCTCTTCTCCAGACTAAACAAGCCCAGTTCC
>VWZZ01001794.1:632414-653064 GCA_013399095.1 Psophia crepitans | reverse complement strand
TTCTGGCGGTACAAACCCAAGCCAAGCGGCAGGCACGGCCGCGGATTCCCCCCCCCCCGCAGCCCACGGGGATTCCTTCCACTTGTGTGCGTTAGAAAATATTTACCCCCAAGTCATCGAGTGCCGCGGCTGGGCCAAAACATGCTTTTTTAAAGTACTGCTATAGCTTTAACATTCCAAGCATGGGAGACCTGTTCGGCTTTAGCTGCTTGTAGCGGCTTCCGCCGCCGCCTCGCTCCCCCAGCGTGGATGCGCGCCCACCTCCACCGTGCACACCTTATTGCCCAGCCCAGGCTCCCGCTTTAACTCTGCTCAGGCTCTCGCTGTAAATCTTTGCTGGTTAAATTTAAATTAAAAGCTGCTTCTCTTGCCTGCACTGAATCTTCAGGTTGCTGACTTTTTCACGCAAGCCTTGCTTCAAACCTCGAAGCTCGAGATTTCCCAGATCTTGCCTGTTGACCCGGCTCTAACTGGGTGAATCCCTTTTTTTCCTCATTTTTTCCTCCCCCCCTGCCGTTAGCCATCCCTGCTCAGCATTCCAAGGTCCCTTTCTGCTTTTCCACGCGTGGTTCTGAGCTCCCGGCTGCTGCCGCGCGTTTCTCTTCGCAACGCTGCGAGTGCTTTTGCGCTCCGGGCACAATGCCCCTCTGTTCCCTGGAAGCTTTCTTCGGCTCCGACATTTAAACCACCAGCCCCACAGCAGGCAGAATCCCCTTCTGTTTCCTCCTTTGAAACGTTTATCTTTGCACCTCCTAACTGAGGTTCATACGCCCGACCAAGGCGTTTGGGAACCCGTTCTTTTCCTCTCGAACCTTCTTCCTCTCGAATTCTTCTAATTGCCGTGTCGTAGAGGGTTGGTTGGGTTGGTTCCCCCCCCCCCCTTTGCTCTCTCTAAAGGCAATTTTTCAAACATCAGTGATTCAGGTTGATTGGCTTGACTGAAAATGTCCTGTGCACTGAAATTAGGAGAAAATAACTCCTCCTCGTGTTTTCCCTCCGTTCCTCAGTTTTGTTTCCTTTCACGGGGGGGGGAAAAGTTAAAACAATACATTTTTTTGCTTTGATGTGAATGCTAATTATTTTTATTGCAGAAAAGTTTAAAACGTCGAATACCCTTCTTTAGCAGTTCCCATACAAGGCGGCGGTGGGAAACGCGCACCAAGGTGGTTTCATTCAGCGTGAGTGAGGGTCTTAGCAAGGTCACGACACGCTGAGTAACCTACCCAGGGAGCTCGGCGGGGTTTTAGTTGTCGGTGTGGTATTAAAGCCGTTGGCATTAGTTTGTTGGAGGAAACATTTTGGAACTACACTTTTTAAAACCAGATATATGCGTATAGTTCATGCATTAAGCAAAACTGATTTTTTTTTTTAAATAAAGTAAGTTCTAGAGCACCTGTGTTTGAAATGTTTGCACTTACGGACCGAGGAATACAAACCCTATTTGTTGCTAACCGTCTTCTTCATTTAGTCCCACCACCACTCAAACTCTTCAAAGGTACTTACTGTGTTTTAACATTTGCGTTGGGATCTGAAAATGTGGAGCACTGCTGCCATTTAGGTGCTAAGTGGTATTCAAGAATGCGGAGGTGTCAGACCTTATTATGCCGCATTACTAGAAAGCCATACATAGTATAGACAGGCAATGTATGCTGCCTCTGGTAACCCTGACAATTGCCCTTTAATCCTGACCTACAAGATTCCTGATATTCCAGTCCTGGTCCATTCTCTGCGTACAAACTGAGCACAGACAGAGTTGTACAGAATCATACAAGTTTTGCTAGGGAAACAAACTTCTGTAGGAACTTCAAGGGCATCTCCAAATCCATATCGCTTAGAAATAAATCAGGACGTGTATCAAACCCTCCAGGCGTGACAAATTTGGAGTACATTATTATCCTATTTACCCCGAGTTATTTGTTCAGGTATGTTTCACTGCACCGTAATTGCTGAACTGCAGAGATGAAACCCAGTTTACTTGCTGTTAAAAATAGAAAAGTAGCAAATTTTATCTGGATTTACATTAAAATCCCATAAGAACAACTGCATGAGGTGAAATATATTGACAAAGGATTATGGTAAATGTTTGTCTGTTCTCAGGATTGGATAATCCAAGTATAATTTAAAATTTTATCAGTATTGTAAGTAGTACAAACTAAGCGTGAACAAGGTTTTTGACGCAGGTTTTATATTTGGGGGTGAAGAAAGGTAATAACTAAATAACAGAGGTAATATTTCACTTAACCAAAGTCAAGCAGTTGGATGGTAATGGGTTGAAAAGATGCTTTATTATATGTCGAGGTACTTCTGTGTGGTGTGGGTATGAGTAAACTGAAATACAAATGCTGCAGAGAGGATGTCTTCTACTTTGGCTTCCATATCAACTTCTCACTGACATGAGAGGACCATCAGCGCAAACCGAAGGCAGTTTGAAGTCCTGAATTTCTGTCTCGGTTGACTGAGGATTAGCAATCACGGAATCTGTCTTCCTCTTCTGCGGCATTTTCATCTTCCCGATCCGGCAGTGATGAGACAGTGGTGCAGTTGTTTCATTCCAGATTCTAACAAGCGAGTTCCTCCGTCTTAGGGGTCAGCGCTAGGCTGGGGTCAGCGACTAAATTAATCTGGAAAGGAGTCCGAAGCCATACAGGCAAGGATCTTATTAATCATAAGGGAATGGCAACTTCACCTAAAGTTGTCCTGGCACAAGACTGACGTGCGTTGGGAGCGCACGTAACAAATCTGCAGCCTCTTTTCTGTAGTGAGGAGCCGTTCAGGGCCGTTACACGGCAATCTGCAACTTGTACATTCGTGTAACAGGCTGGAAACAAAACCGCAGTTACGTAAAGAAAAAAGGGAAAAGGAAGAAAAACAGGACAGGATGAAAGAGGAAAAAAAAAAGGCAGGAAGAGGAAGGAAGGAAGCAAGGAAGGAAAGAAAGAGAATGTAAATACTATAATTTATCCATTGTAATCCTAAGCTTTGAATCATTCCGGCTATGTATCCCAAAACACAGCTCCAAACTTTGGAAACGTGGGATTTCCGACCACGTTACCCATGAACAAAATTAGCCGTGTCCGTGCTCGTTTCATGACGAAAGCATGCTGACTGCCAGGGCAGCGAAGACACAAACGAAAATCACACAACAGATTTGCATTTCGTTACGTACTGAAGGCTTGGATTTCCAAACACGCTGCCCCAGCACCCCCCACCTCTGCCAGGCTGGTGCGCCACACGGACCTCACCAGGGCAGAATCGGATCTCAAAATTTTGGATACCTGTCATGTAATTCACTCTTGGGCACGTATGTGAGCGTCCAGCATCATCTACAACAAATGTTTTGTGCCAATAAAATTGCCCGATAAATCAACGAAAAGGTAAATAGCACACAAGGAGTTATAAAACACCATTCCTAGGAGGGTGGGGGTTCTCTGTGCAGCGTAGTCCTCCTCTACTACAGAGGTGAATTATACAAGTTAAAAGGAACCGTGAGTTATAGCTACCTTTGGAACTGGGGCGGTTCTCCAGCAACGACGCCCCTAGCTCTGTAACTCAACAATTTTGGTCACAATTTTAGTCTTTTGGTGTGGCAGCCTATCTTCCCAGGCTTGCCCTAAAAACGGGCTTTCTTACGTGATATACGCTATACCTCTGAGCTAAGCTGGTAGCTAAGGGGCACAGGAGAGGAGGGAGGCAGAAATTCATCAGGTTTCCTGCTGCAGCCTGATCTCAGAGGAAGCCGTTGTTTCCTGCAGCTTGGGTAGGGGAGCCCTACAAGCCAGCTGGATATTTGCTTCAGGGAAGAGATCTATATAGATAAGTCAAAAGCTGGGTAGGAATGAGCAAAGAGCGGTGCCGAGCAAAGCTGGAAAGAACATCACCAATCGTGCCAAAAAAATCAGAAGCCACCAGGTCTGGCAGTGCTGCGCAGTGGTGTTTACATCTGCGCTATCAGGACCTACCGCCCTGTCACTGCCTTGCAAGAAGATGGTGCATCCATGATCCAGCCCTGTACTTGTGGGGTCTCCTCGTACAGAATCATAGAACGGTTTGGGTTGGAAGGGACCTCAAAGCCCATCTAGTTCCCACCCCCTGCCATGGGCTGGGACACTTCCCATCAGCCCAGGGTGCCCAAAGCCCCATCCAGCCTGGCCTTGGACACTGCCAGGGATCCAGGGGCAGCCACAGCTTCTCGGGGCAACTTCTCTTCCAGTCTAACGACAAGCACGTAGCAGGAGGGAAAGACCACTCCAACAACCAGTAATTCTTTGTGATCCAGGTAGATTCGCCCTAGACACCCTCTAAGGAAGAACCTAATGAAAGAAGAGAGGAGCACTCAGATTTGTCTTTTTCTTAATTTTCATTTCTTCATCCCTCCCCACCCTTATTTCTCCACCTCAGTGCTTTCCCCTCTGTATTTCCTCCTTTCCTCCTAAAAGCGCACGGAAAAAAGAGATTGCTTTTTGAAGTGACTGTTATATTTTAGGTGCATGCACTAGCAGAAAAAAAAAAAGGGGGGTGTGAATATTTCAAGCAACAGATCGTTCCAAACATCACGCTTTCTTGGGTCAGACAGCTTTTCTAGCCACAGAACAATAATTTCAACAACAAAAACCCCTCCAGTTACAGACTAGGAACTGATAATTTGAAGCTGACACCCATAAAACTGAAATGGGACCACAGTTCCCTGTGAGCAGATCAGGAGCCGCCCCCGGCGCACTACGAACTGCAGAAGCTCTTTGCAGAAGATGCCCTGGGTGGGCAGTGACAGCCATGTCCAGCCTCGCCAGGACTGACTGCTGGCCTGCATAACAGCCAGAACGCTTCTGCTGCATCTGTGTTAGCTGCGGCGAGTGCAAGGGGACACTGCAGTCGCCAGGGTCACTCCAGTCCGACAGCACTGAGCGAAGCAAAACTTGGTACAGAGAGGAACACAAATGTTTAGAAGAAGGAATCAAACCACAGACAGAACCTGGTGGTCAACCATGAATTTTATCAACTTAGTGCATTATGTTTAATCATCTGTTTTCAAGCTCTAACAACCAACATGAGATAAAGACACATTTGAGTGTTCTTTATCTGGGACATTCGTCTTCCTCCCTCAGAAATGCTCTCCTTCGGAAACACGGCTCAGCCAGAACCCATCTGAGATAAAAACTAGTAAAATAAAAATAAATCCAGGATACTGCTACTAGCGTACACGTTGGCTCATCATAGAATCATAGAACCATAGATCTTTAAGGCTGGGAAAGACCTCTAAGACCACTGAGTCCAACCATCAACCCAACACCACCATGTCTATCTACTAAACCATGGCCCAAAGTGCCATGTCTACATGGTTTTTGAACACCTCCAGGGCTGGTGACTCCATCACTTCCCTGGGCAGCCTGTTCCAATGCCTGACCACTCTTCCTGAGAAGAAATTTTTCCTAATCTCCAACCTAAACCTCCCCTGGAGCAATTTGAGGCCATTTCTTCATGTCTTATCACTTGTTACTTGGGAGAAGAGGCCGACCTCAAGCTCCCCACACCCTCCTTTCAGGGAGCTGCAGAGAGTGATCATGTCTCCCCTGAGCCTCCTCTTCTCCAGACTAAACAGTCCCAGTTCCTTCAGCCGCTCCTCATCAGACCTGTGCTCCAGCTCCTTCACCAGTTTCGTTGCCCTTCTCTGGACACGCTCCAGGGCCTCGATGTCTTTCTTGTGGTGAGGGGCCCAAAACTGGACACAGCACTCGAGGTGCGGCCTCACCTGGGCTGAGTACAGGGGGACGATCACCTCCCTGCTCCTGCTGGCCACCCCACCCCTGATACCAGCCAGGATGCCGCTGGCCCCCTTGGCCCCCTGGGCACACTGCCGGCTCATGTCCAGCCGCTGTCACCCAGCACCCCCAGGGCCTTTCCTCCAGGCAGCTCTCCAGCCAGCCTGCCCCCAGCCTGCAGCGCTGCCTGGGGCCGGTGTGACCCACGGGCAGGATGTTACTCCCCAGTGTGCATCTTCCACCAGACACTGTCACCATCCCTGTGGGCACAGCGGTTTAAAATAAGCCCCTTTATCTCCCCAGCTTTCACCTGAACCAGACCAACCGAACACATCTATGTACATTACTTAATGATTTTTCTTAACGAGGACTAGAGAGTGTGGAATATGAGTTACTCTGTCCTTAGCCACCGTCCTTAACCATTGTCCAACCCAAACCGTTCTATGAATCCGTATCGCAGGGGGAGGAAGAACAGGTAGCACTGCATCGGGACACAGAGAAAATTTCCAATTGTTTTAATTTTCATTTTATTAACTCTTCCCTACTGCATGGTTTCTCTCTGCACCATGAACCACACAAGAGATACAACAGTCATTCTGCTTAATGAACTGCTGGAAGGTCCTCAGGCATTTCAGACGGTGCAGATGGCCCGAATGCCTGTCCAGAAGATTGTACGTTGCTGCTAAATTTCCTGAGAAAATTTCCTAGAGAGAAATTAAACCCACTCGCTAATTCTACAGAGGGACTTGTTAGCTTTGTCTCCAAACAGTCAGCAAGAATCTTCTTGGGTCTTTGGCTTGAAAAATGGTACGTTGAGGGTTACTGCCAAGAAAAGAAGGGAAAGTTAAAGCTTTCAGTATAACTAATAAAAATTACTTGACTCACAACCAATTTCTCCTGCAGCTTTAGGCACATGGTGCGAGTTCATCCCAGAGAAAATGCAAGGGGTCCTGAATTAGCAAGTCACAGTCTTTTGAGACATAGGAAGCTTTTCAAAACATTCTAACATCACTAGGTCTATTGAAATATAATCTGAGACCAAATATATTTGAATATTACAGAACACAAATTAGGGTGGATTTCGCTGTAGATATTAGGCACCAGCAGAACCCCCCCAGTGTGTTCTGGACAACACTGCAAAAGAACTAAATGCAACTCAAAAACATCTCAAACACCTTTTATTCTAATTTATATGTTTATGTCACCTTAGCATGATTACCTTTCAGGATCAAAGCTGCACTTACCTCTTGAACTTGGATATTTTAATTACATCTGAAAAAGTATTTAGGGAAGCAGAAAGGTGGAGAAAAGAAGGCACAGAAAATAAAGACATCATTTTACTGGATACCATTGCTGTTCTTAATATGATTGCTGGAGATGTTTGAAAAAAAATGCTCTGGAGGTCTGCGAGCTACACGTGTGGCTGGATGCTGTCTTCAGGCACATTTTCTAGAGCCAGGGGAGCCCTAGGGATATTCTGTGACCAAAACATGATTCAGCCCCTTTCTGAAACCCAGCTGTTCACTTTGCAGTTCCCACTGCCAGTCAGTATTTCATTAGTTAAAAGGTTTTTCTCTTTTTTCTGAACTCAGTGTATCTTCCTTTCAAGTCCTACCACAAGTTACGTTAAAATTCAGCTACATTTCTGTCCACGAAGTCACCCTTTTTTTAACTGGAGGTGGGTCGGAGAAGCAGTTTTGGTTCAGGAAGCCTCCCTCATCCGACCCTCGCACATCCGACTAGTGAAGAGCTGGACTGTCGCGTAGGTTCCCAGATCTCCCAGTACAACGGCAGGTTCAGCGCTGTATATCAAGGAGAAGTTTCTTTGACTCCTTTTAATAAAGATTTAACCTTCTACGGGTAGGTCTGTACTCCCTGAGCGCAACAGAGGGTTTTGGAGATGTCGACCTTGCTTTGCTACTCGCCAACTGCGACGTCCGTGGGTTGCACTGGGTGTCTGGCACGGGTGTCCCAGTGAGCGGAGAGGAGAGCTGTGCTCCATCCTGTGCTCCATCCTCCTGGAGAACGGCCCAGCGTGAGCTTCTGACAAGGCGGATGGAGGAGGAGGAGTCTACTGTTGCCCTTCCACAGCTGAAAGGGCACAATTACAGCTCTTCATACCAGCTTAAATGTATTTTGCTTTTCATCAGACTAACGGCTATAAAATACATTTCTGAGGTAGGTAATAAAGGCTGTTAATTTATGAAGTAAGAAACTTGAAATATGAAATTACAGAAATAATATTCTAAATTTAATTATATGGTTTCAAATGTATTTTATATGTGCCTTTCCTGTGTATGGTGCTGGGCTATCCTGTGCATATATGTCATGGAAATGTGTGACATGTATTATTGTGTGTTTCAGCCTCAACGTTTACTTAGCAAAGGATATAATTAACTCGGCAAGTCGAGCTTAGGAAAACCATGTGGTCAAACAGGACAAGGAAGTTTGGTAGCAGCCTTTAACTGACGCTCAACGTCAATCTTAAGTGTTGGCTCACTAAATGTCATAGCCATCACTTGCAAGGAAAATTACCTTGTTGTAGCGTAAATGAGCGCGATCCATACATTGAACCAGAGAAAATACATATAGTATTCAATATCAGTGAATCTAGTATTAAATATCAGTGAATCTGGTTTACCAATCCAGCAGTGACTCACCACTCTGGCACTAGGCACAGCCAATATTTGAGCATTCCAGTGGCCGATAGATAAATTGGTTTAATTTAATTCTTGTGAAATAGAAATACGTTCCATCTACAAGGAAACAAGAAATCTGAACAGTAAGAATGAAAATGTCTTCTGGACATGGAATACTTCACAAGGTCTGTTCTTCCTATTTCCAGGTGTCCTCCTTTGGCTTTTAGAAAAACCAGCACAGCACCTTGGGAATACAGGGTTGAATTCTTTGAAAGGGGAGGGAGTATAGGGGATCCATAAAGGATATTTTAAAATACTTTCTTATCTTGTTTTTCAGGGACGACTGGGAAGGCTTTGGTGTACATTTCAGAACATTTCCCTTCCACCCTGTCTCCCCCAGGATTCAGTCTGGTGTTTGATCGCTTCCCCATCCCTTACAGCCCTCCTCCGGGACCTCTCCAGCTTCTTGCACTGCTCCCCATCCAGTAGCTGCTCGTGCTCTTGCTCGGACCTTTAAAAGTTTTTTAAAGTTTTTTAGCAGTTTTACTGCTTTAGGCTGCTTAAATGTGCACGTGGGAGGGGAGAGCGACTGCCAGCTTGCTTCTCCTACAGTACTGACTTTATCCAGGGCATGAGGGCACGATGCATGTGGTCAAACCACAGATTCCAACCATGAGGTGCTGGGCTGCGTCTCCTCTTGGAGAGCCGTCTCGTATTAAAAGTGTATATAAAAACTGAAACAACGGTGGGAGCGAGCTGTGGGAACGCTAAAGAGCTACACTATTGCAAACATCAGAATTTATTTAGTATAAGTAATTTTATTGTTAAAATGAAGTGCATGTATTTTAAAAAATGTGCTTATTTCTTTCTTGAAATTTCTTCAAAATTGGGCTATTAAATTTCCTATCAGAAATTCAGTTTTCATTAGTCTTTTTGAAAGAGTGGAGAGTCCTTAAGAACCGTGATTTAACTGAAAGAGTAGAAAATAATTCGTTAGTGTTTCTCAACAAAATTACAAGCCCTTTTAAAAAGACACTAGAAAATTAATTACAACAATTCTAATTATAGCTAGATATCAAAATAATGTTGGATTTTTGTTGTTTGCTGATCATTAATTGTTCGAACGCTAAGAGACATTCCAGGATTAATTCTGTGACTTTATTAATAGATATTTACCAAGGTTTGGATATTCTAACAACGTGTTTAATGGTATCTTCTCTCTTGAACTGCAAATTTAACTGTAATTTAACAAAGCCTGCAACTTAAGCTCTGCTACACAAAATACCCTCCGTGCCTTAACCAACTTTAGGGTCCTTTAACTGCCTTTTTATACAGAATTTTAGGCTAGGGGGAACAAAAGGATGCACTTTTCACGACCCTGGAACCCTGTGACCACTGGGAAATCAAAAGGGTGGTGACACGAAGGAAAACTATTGTCCACAAAAATAAGCTCTTCAAGGGGCACCAGGAATGCACAATAAAATCCCAGTTTCCTTTGTGTAGCTGTTTATGCCTATGGCTTGCATCATCCAGAGCTCAAGAAAAGATCTAAACTAAAAAGGAATCCTAGTTTCTAAGAAAATTCCGTATTCTTCTTAAAAAATAAAAAAAAAACCCAAAACCAAACCCTATGTGAAATAGAACCTTTTAAGAATTCCTCACCTCTTTACAAATTAAAGATATAACTCTGTGGTAATGAAAATCCGTCAGCCTGCTCTGCGGGCATCCGAGAGGTAGATTTAAAAAGTGATTCCAGCGAATAGGAGCAGATGGGAAAACAACCTGATTTGTCAGGACTGGAGGATTTAGTGATTTTCTTGCCTTCTAACTCTATCATTACTGAACGCAGCAGCATGTAGGAGCTTAATTAGAGAATCAGCTCTACTTTGACCTGAAAACATTCCGAGTAAAAAGACAAAAAACAAAAAAAAAAAGAGGATGGCTCCTAAATTCTTAATTAAGCAAAGCTGCTATCAAACTAGGAGCCTTTTTTCCACCGAAGAATGCAAATCGTGGGAAAAAAAGCAAATAAAAAATATAGACAAATTAAAATTATGTGTGAACCTCATGTTACAGTCTCTGAAAATGATGTATTGTGTCATATATTGTTACACACAATTTTAAAAAGTGATTGTTGTTAAAGTCTTTTTCAAAGACTTTTCCTGATTCAATTTGATATCAGTGAAGAGAAAAAGTTCCACTGACTTTAATACTCTTTGTATCAGGGAATTGCCTGGTGATTTATGCAAACATTATAATCACATTTTCTTCTAATAAAATCGGTTAATAAAAATGTGTACAGGTAAAACCTGCACTTAGCACGTTTTTGTTTGTGTATAAATGTTACTCAGAGATTTGCAGAGCAAAGTTAAGGTGCTAGTGGAGCAAGTTTAGACAGGGAAAATGGTCAGAAACCACCTGGAATAAAAGTGAAATCAACTGATTTTTCTCATTTCTTCTTAGAGACTTTCAAAAAAGTAAGCAAAAGCATATCTGGAGGAAAAAACCCTACAGCTCAGAAGGCTGTAGCTTTAACAGTCTACATTTCTACCAACAAAGTGGAGAAGTGGTTTTTTAAAAGATTATTTTAAATTATGTAATTTAACAGTTAAAGTGATTGTGAGAATTGATTTGTGGGGCACGATGCTGAGAGTTTGACACATTTTACGTTGCAACTGTTGGTCAGCTCTGCAGAAACGTGTAAAATTATCACTTCTGAAAAGGGCAACGAAACTTTCCCGAAAGCAATAATGTCTAAGGTGCTAACGCATGTGATCTTTGTAACGGTTACTCTTGGTTGTAGATTTTATAGCGAGAACGCGTGATCCGACACTTCTAAAACTGATTATGCGAAAGCTGGAAGAAGCAGCACAACAAAAGCCGGCAGCCTAACAGGCATGCTAAAATGGGGTAAAAAGCCCAAACCTACAAGTGACCTCTTGAGCCCCGAGGCACCTCACGCAGCCCACGACACTTTGAAGACAAACTGTACTTATTCCTAATCATGTTCTCAAACGGTTTGTGAAGTGGTTTAATGTATTTCCTACAAGGCAGAGAATAAGTTTATATGGAATTCTGTGTAATCTTGTAACAAAACAAAAAAAAAAAAGTGAAGTGAAAGAATTGAAACACTCTTAAAGGTTGATGTGTTTTTTCACATTTAATCAAAACTTGGTGTTACAGAGGTGAAAAAGAGAGAGCAAACACAGACAAATCTAGAAGGACAAAATCCTGTTAGAATTCATAAAATTCTCACTGAATTTTCATAAAGTTTTGTGCTTTCTGGTTAGTCTCGAGAGGAACTATTTATCTTCTGGGGCAGCAAAGCACCGCCACAAAATGCAGTGATGCCACAAGCCGTCCAGATTCTGGAATGCAGCGTGAGAGGAGAGGATCTGGCTCAATGGGTAAGTTAGAAAGGAAAGGAAAGGTCAAGCCAAATCAAAAGGAACGAAAGAGAAAGGCACATCGGTTTAATGCTTTGCAGGACAGTGTGTGTAAGGTACGACGTCTCTGATACACTGGATGTTTAAATTATGCAGAGGTTTATGTGGATAAAATCCTGCTTCAGCATCTGCATTTCAGTTTTGCATGGGAACATGTACTAAATTAAATATATATATATATACACACACACTGAGGGTACTCTTGTACAAATTTAAATCTTTTGTCTTCCAAATTGCAAAGTTTTTTTAAGCAGAACAGCCAAAATCTAATGCAGAGGTACATGGCAGAAAATATACTTTAAACCACTAAACTGAGATCTTTTTGCTGCCTTTTTATACAAAATTCTGGGTCCTTTATAACAAAAGGATGCACTTTGCACGACCTTGAGAGCCTGTGACCATTGGGAAATCAAAAGGGTAGTGACACTAAGGAAAACTATTGTCCAGAAAAATAAGCCTCTCCAAGGGGCACCAAGAATCCACAATAAAATCCCTGTTTCCAAGAAAATTCAGGCATTTCCATCAAAAAAGACTGGTAAGATAAATAGAATGTCCTCATAAGCCACAGATTCTTAATAATACAAAATGTCTAAGTCCATGGTAAACAAAGCCCCAACGAAAACTAACATCTACTAACTCAGGCTTCTCAAGACCCAGGTCATGACCCAGCGCCTCGTCAGAAGGTACCTCAAAAGCATTTCTGAGCTGGAATTGCAAGGAATTGGTTTTGCACAAGATAAATTTCGGTTAGAGTTTTGCTCCTGTGCAGAGCTCACAAAACTCCTGCAACTATCTTCTTGCTGACAGATATGATTTCAGTGTTAATAATTACTGGCTGCCGGTACCTTTTAAGCGTTTCAGTTTACGTGAGAACACATGCTGCTTTAAAAGAAACCCCAGCGCGCCCGTTGCTTTCTTGCTGCCTGCCCTCAAACTTTGTGCTTTTTCCTTTTTTTTTTCACCCCAAGTTATCCAATTACTTCATTTTGAAACTTAAAAAAAATCAATAGTAAATGCATTTTGCTACACATTTTGCATACTGCTTTAGAATTCTGTGTTAATTTTTCTTTTTTTTTTTTTTTTTAAATTTGATTCTCCTCAGTTTCTTCTAATGATTGTATGGGAGCAAAAAAATACCAGCGATAGATTCAAATATCAGAATTTAGCATTTTGAGATAAAGAAGTGTGGCTACGATGACCAAGTCGTTTGCAGGATGTCTGATTTTTGAACGAGTCCTGCCTGTAGTACTAAACTCACCTTCTTCTATTTCAGTCCTGTAGGAGGCAGAAGGCAACAAATCTTTCACCATTTTACATGGCTCAAAGGCATTTTTTTGTTACCGAATGCCGTGGTTTTGCTAGTCACTATTGGCAAGAATTAATCGAGCAGGGGAAGTTATACATACCAATATTTTTAGTCGATATCTACTTTTTAAAGCCTCCTCCTGAAAATATTTACACGCACGATTAACTTTGCTCACAGAAATGAAGCTCCTTGGATGTTTAGGTGTTTGCAGAACTGGCCCATAATTTCCATGAAAACCCAAGGAAAATAATGTATGATATTTTCTCAAAGAGTTAACTAAAGTGCGTACGTAACAGCAGGACTTGGGAACTGGATGACTTATTTATTAACTCAGTTTAGTATAAATTCTTGAGAGTCTTCCAAGCACTTCTACGCTTTGGCTTTAATTTTAACTTTTACCCTTGCAAAAAATGGCGGGGAACGTTATTAAAGTCAGAGCGTTATCGGTTTCTTCGGAGGGCAGAGTGACAATAATCTGAATGTTTTCACTCATTTCTGCAGAGCTGACAGCCCTGCGATGTAAACTGCAAATGTGCCTCCGCTGGGTGCATATGGCTCATGTTTAACCAGAAAATGATGTAACGTAATGAGCTGCACGGTAAATCGTCCTTAAACATTAACAGAACCTGGTGTCCTGAGACACATGATTTACATGAAAAACTCATCCACCTCAATCCTGTGCTCTGTTTGGATTAATGAAATTACACGACGGAAGCATTGCTTTTAAAATTGCTTTAATAGTTTTGTTTAGACAGTCGGGAGCGAACTCATGCAAACAAGGGAAAGGAGGTGTCTTTTGAAAGCCAACAACTTTAGGTTCTGGAAAAGGACTATGCCAGGAGGGATGATTTTTGGCAAATCTGATGGGGCGGGAGCTGGTCTCGTACCCCTCTTGCCGGGAGGCAGGACAGAGGACACGGCATCTGCTTGCGTATCGCCGGGGCTGGAAGCCGAGCTGATTAGCTATGCAGAGGAGCTTTTGCTGCGGCGACGGATGCTGGCCCGCCATCGGATCCTGGCCCGCCATCGGATCCTGGACCGCCATCGGATCCTGGACCGCCATCGCCGACGCAGAGATGCTGCTGCGCATCCTCGCTGCCAGCGGTCCACAACCGCAGTCACTTCCCCAGGACCTGGGCTCCAGGCTGGGGGGGTCTTTCCAGCCTCCGGTTTCACCCCAAATCTCTCTCTCTGTTATTTAAGCGGACGGATATTACTCGGGGTTTGGGGAGCCGTTTCTGTCTTAGCGCTGTACTTCAGCCTGCCTGCAGCCTGGGGGCAGAGCCACACTGGCTGGCGCTGGCAGCGGGGAAAAGCTGCTTTCGGGAGGTTTTCCCGGCTGGGACAGGAATTCTGGAGGGGGAATTCCACCCTCTTTCCTCAGTTAGACATTTGGTTACTGCACAGATGCGGAAAGGAGCTTCCCTCCTAGAAAGGAAAGTATTTTTGCCAAAAAAGACCATCTTTGCATTTTTGTGTGTGAACGCCAGTGTGTCTCCATCCTCAGCCTTATTTCCAGGCTGGGCTGGGTCTGTGGACTTTATTACTCCCAAAAAGCACATTTTCCCACTACGTTGAGATAAATTGTATGTTCTTCCTCGTGCTGAGGTTTGTTTACTTCCTGTCATGTTTTTTCTTTTCTAGCAGAACATTTTGGGATCATCCTTTAAGCGTGCACATCCAAAAATGTGTTAAAACTATTGTCAATGTATTTTATCTTCTTAGCAGGGACCTGGAGCCTGCACACCACCTGCACTGGGAAAAAGCCTTGCCTCGGGGGGGGGAGACGTGAGATTTTGTGTTACACCTCTAGCCATAGCTCTGGGAACATACAGCAGGTTTAAGCTGTTTTTATGCCCTTCTAATCCTGAGCTGCTCCGCAGGCTGGAGGACAGACCCCAGCGTTATTTAGTCAGCCTGAGGTCTCAATGTCTTTTAACTACCCTTTCTAAGGTAACTTCCAAAGCGTTAGTGTGAGAGGCAACAGCCTCTGGGAGAGATACGCCTTCTCGTGCCGCCCAGCTCCTGCGCCAGCGTTTGGAAGAGAAATCACTGAAGGGAAACGTTGACGAGGTGCAGAATGAAATGCCTCCCCCAAACGGATGTGAAAACTACTTCACACCGCCCTGCTCTGATGAGCTCATCCTAACCGACGGGATTTGGAATTTAATGGCTACGTACGCCGATTTCTGTCTAGGATATCTGCTTTTGCGCCGTCGATGCTCTTGAAGACGCGCTGATCATCGGCACGCTGGTGTTGCACAGAAGGAGGGGGGCTTGGGGACGTCTGGGTGCTGGTGGGACCCTGAAGTACCAGCATCCTGCCAGCTGCAGGTGGTTTACAAAGACCGCCCCGCATCCTCGCAAGTTCTGTACACCTAACAGGCAACCTGAGAGCTTGTGTCTGCAGCGTCCTCGTGTTGCTTCTGCAAAAAAAAACCCAAAGAGAGGAATCCTAGCATTTCCTATCGCATGCAACTGCAGGAATTCAATGTCGGGGGAAAAAGTACCAGCTGCTTTTCTGGCTGTGCATGATGATACGGTGCGTGTGTACACTGCCAGTGTTCTCAGGCGGACAAATACCACACCTCTGCCTCTTTTTAGAGGCGATCTGCCAGAAACAGCCTCAAAACCCAGCATCTGCTCAACCCCTTGAGTGCAGACAAGCTGATAACAGGGGAAAGGTAAATGTGTCCCTTCACCTGAGAAGGAACGTTTGGACAGAGAGCAACATACAGCCCACGTGAAACAACGGAAACACGAGGATGAGCTCTGGGTTGCTGGGTCTTCTCACCAGCTCCTTACATCAGACACAGGTAATACCTGTCCATCGCAGAGGGAAATGTAGGCAATACTGTAGTGCACCCTACGGTAACAGAGTAACAGCTCAACAAAAAATGAGCTGTAATGTGTAGTCAAACAGTAAGTTATCGACTCATTTCTAAAATGTCACATGGTGTGAGGGAAGTGTATTTTGGAAGGAGGCAGCTCATCTAGAAATGACGTGAGCGTATTCTTAAGTTTACGCATGGTGAAGAAGTTCAAACAAGTCCTGTCTTGTTCCACTGACCTGAAGGAGAAGCTGAGCGCGCACAAAGCTCCGTGCAGGACTGCGACCGAAGGCTTCCCTGCCCCGGCACGCAGGGGCTGCCGGGATAATCCGTGGGACCGCTCAGGTCCCAGTTACCCAGCACGTGTGTAAAACGTCTGTAGGATCAGAGCCAGGGTGTCGCCTGCCTTTGTAACTTGCTCTGATGGAAAGATCGCTGCTCCTCAAGACAGAGCTTTCATGGTTTGCACACTTACACACCCCTCATTTAAGCTATTTACACAGTTTTAAGGGCCTAAGGACGTATTGAGATATGTCGCTCCTCCAAAAATCAAGATTGGCACAAAATCCAGGCAGTTCACAACACATTCTGATTGCCAGCTGTGGAGAAATAAAATCTGTGAAGCAATTTTACAAAAGGGGAAGTTGTGTACTGTTACAAAATAGAAAACTGAACTTCATGTTTAATACACAGGGATGTATGCATGAATTAAGATGTTATATATACCAATAAGAAAACTCACTGAAATACCAGCAATATTTGGCAAAATTGGAAAGCTATCTGTGGGAAGGATCCGTACATCTGGACTGAAAGGAAGCAGAGAACCTGTAATACAATGAAAACCTTCTGATGAGAAAGGCAAATCTCAAACCAGAGACTCGAGCGAAGCGATTTGGGCAGGTATAATCCGGGATTTCACCCACATGGCAGAAGGATGCGCAGTGCGTCTGAAGCTGCGACTGAAACTGCCTGGAGAATCCACAAGAGAAAATACATGGCCAGCGTGGCTACGCTTTCAAAACCCTGTCTTCAAGGAATCGATTTTGACGTGAGAAAAATGCAAACCCTGCTAGCGAGCAAGTTCGTACGGGAAGCGTTCCCGATACAGTGGTTCAGCATCAGGTAGGGCCCTGCCCTGTGAACACAACACGGGTCATTCAGTCACGCAAGTAATTGCCTTTTCCATTAGTCAGCTTAGATTTAACGCACCTGAGACCAGAAAGAGAGAGATGAAGGTCTCAGCAGTGTGAAGGGATGAGTTCGTTTAACTTCCCGTGACGCTAGTGGAAGTGGAAGCAACTCACGGAATCAAAACCTATAGAAATTGCATAAAAGAGCTGCGCAGAAATTGAATTCCAGCCTTGTAGAAAATTCCAGTATTGTAGAAAACAACAAAAATACAGAATAAAAGGATTAGAAAGCTAAACGCAGAATTAGCATATTCACATAGCTACCAAACTATGAAATTAGTATAGATTTCCTTCTTTGCATTTACTTTTGTTTAAATCGACATGTTTATAATACATTCTCAAAGAGCTCCTAAAAAGACAGGTTTGAGACACAACTGCACGGCAATCCTTTACAGCACAGCAGAGATACAGCACGTTACATTATTTATTAGAGCAATCAATATTATACTAAAAAAATATATATTTAAATCAGACACGAAGTCCATGCCATGAGTGTACATTTGTTTCTCATTTTACGTGTAGATTGGTCTCATTTTGGAAAGGGTTTAGTGTTTTTATAAGCACATTTCAGGTAACAAAAACGCAGAGTGCCACAGCTCACCTGTATCTTATTTTTTCTGCACGAAATAGTTTGGCAAACAAAGTAAATAGGAAGGAAAAGGTGAATGCCAGTTGTAAATTTTACTAATACAACGTCAAAAGTGTGGACGCTTTTGTAATAAACCCTCCATCATCAGTCATTTTTCACAGAGAAGTGCAAATATGTAGAGAGTGGTCAGGAAACTAATCTCGAGATAAATTTTTCGTCGACGCTGAGGAAAAATTTGAACTGCAGTCTCAAAGTATTTCTTTTTATTCTGTCCTCACAAGAGGAAAATAATTTTTGTTCTGTGTATTTTGCAGCTGAATGCTTTAAAACAAAGACTGTTTAGCAGCAAATGACGGGTAATCCCCAGCCGTACGGAAAATCCAAAGCGTGCAGAAGACAACGGAGGACAGACCTCTAAGGAACTCCACTCCGGCAAAGATCTACCCAAGTTGTGATTGTGTGAGCATTCACAGAGAAAGTTAGCAGCCTCTGGAGGACCGGGAGAGTAACTGTAGCCAACGATTAAAGTATTTTCTCTTAGATATTCCTTTGCATTTTTTGTTTCTTTTAAAGGTGACCCGATCTCTCGGAATGTTTCGTTCCAAAAGTATAAAATACGACGTCTAAAAGACTCCAGACCTGGCTGTAAAATAGGTTTTGGACATTGATTTCACGCTGCTGTTCTGGAAATGTCGTAAAGTCCTTCTTAAGACCTTCAACTACTCCCAGAGTAGAGAAATAAGTTAGACTTTGTTAATCTGAGAGGAATCTCTCCACACAGCCACTGCTAGGCACCTTTGGATAGCTCGTTTTGAA
The DNA here is from genome assembly GCA_013399095.1 of Psophia crepitans. NCBI lineage: Eukaryota > Metazoa > Chordata > Aves > Gruiformes > Psophiidae > Psophia > Psophia crepitans. The sequence goes on along the minus strand of VWZZ01001794.1, from coordinate 634,491 downwards.
AAGCTTTCTTTGTCACAAAGATACATCCCTCTTGTTTCCGATCTTCCGTTTCTTTTCTGCACTGGGATAGTTCAGCACAATTCACTGCGCTTTCCTCAGCCTGACAAAGTTCAGACAACCGTCCTGGTTTTTGAAGGAAACAGAAGCGGAGGGGACAGTCCAAGGCAATCCTTGAACACAACGAATCAGTAACCAACAAGGGATAGAACAGAATTATCTGCAGCGCCGAGAAAAGTGCAATGGAGGAAACAGAAAATATGGTCTCAGCGTGTATGCCTGCACACGATTCCGTTCCAGGGAAAAAATCCCATCCAGATTTCTGCATATCTGGTGTGAGAAAAGTGCGAGCGATACAATTTCACAATAAATGTTGGAAGTGATTTTCAGGATAGTATTTCTTTCTGTGTATCTCTGTATAGGGATCGCACCTCGCTTTGTCTTCACAGCGGTTCTCCTCGCCTGGAACAACCCCTGCCCCCGCCAGCCACGTGTCTGACAGCACCACCTTACCGTCGGCACGCCACGTGCGCCTGAAAGGGCCGCCCACACCGCGCACGACGCCCCGACACCCACCGCGGCAGACGGGTGCTGTGGCCAGACGGCACCCTTCGAAATATTCAGAAACGCTCTGGCGCTTTTTTCTCTGACCAGTACCTTTTTTTTTAGCCACCGACTTATTTGCAGACCACAACACTCCCTTCCGAGACACACAAAAATACAAGCCAAAGGTCAGCAGGAGGATGTAAAAATACCATTTAATCTTATCTGGGCAACCCTTCGCGTGGACTTGTTTCCCCATCTTTGGGCTCTCTTTGTTGAAAGACTGATTTATTTCTGAGCTGGCAGAACAGAGAGAACCGATTCGCAGCACGCCTAACTTCATTCCTACAGATTTGTGTAACACTTAGGATACAACTTTTCAGATCAAATAATCAAAAATATCAATGCAAAGCATACGATTCTTTCCTTACAGAAAGGAAGTTTTCTAGTCACGTTTGGTGCTCATTCATTACAAGTTTTAAAAAGTTTTGTTTTACAGAGCGGGAGGTGAGGTTTCTTTTATTTGGGAATGTTCCTCATCCCATTGTGCCCACCGGCGTCACCGGGATGCTTCTGTATTTTTCATTACTGTGTCAATTCACCGTTTGGTTTCTGCAGGGGTGCTGATAACAAATTTACACCCCCGCGCTAAATTATTTACTTCAATGTTGAGCATTTTTGCTCTCTTTCAGCATTCCCAGCTTGGGACTTCAGAAAGTTTACCTAACGAGGAGAAAACCTAAATTTTGAATTTTTCCGTGTCCTCCATTACACAAAATCTCCGTGCAGCCCCAAATCAGGAGTCAGTAAATTCACTATGTACCCGCAACATCACAACGTGTAAAGGTTCGCAAAGAACAACTCGGCTGAGCGTTTCCACCGATAATAAAGAAACAAATTGCAGTTTCTGGAGCAAATAATAAAGCAGCCTCCGAAATCGGTCTGCCTGCGGAGAGCCCTCCCGTCTTGCTCCGGGAGCGCTTTGACACGGTGGCTTTGTGTTAGGCCTCACGCACACGCACGCGGGGAGGAAAGCCGGGACGCTGGGCACAACTCGTCCTTCAAACCTGAAAGAACTTGGCTGCGGAATTTTAAAGAAGAAATTAAACAGTAGTAAATACGGACGGGACAAAAGCCCTTTTCTCGTGGTGTAAGGAACGTGGTACTGATAGATTACTGCCCGGTTTCCATGGGGACCTTTTTGTTCCAACTCCAGATACCCACCATGAGGGTTACACCAGGCACCTCCGATTTTTTCGCTGAACCCAACGGACCGGCCGGGGCCAAACCCGTTCATTATCGATCGATTTATTTTTTTTTTCCTTCAGTTTTTGGTTTAAAAATGATTACTTCTAATCCTTGAGGAGCAGGCGGCTGCTGGCAGGGCACAATTAGCACATTTTTAACATTCCTGCGAGGGCCGCCCGCCAAGGCAGGGCCGCCCGCGCTACCCCGGCCCGGGCCGTCTCAGGGCCGGGGCTCCCTCCCCGGGGCCGCCCGCGCTCCGGCGGGACCCCTCGAGGTGGGCCGGGGGGGC
>VWZZ01001794.1:613574-624226 GCA_013399095.1 Psophia crepitans | reverse complement strand
ATATAATCTAGAAGAGGAAATTGGCATTCTGTTCCTCTGGTGATACGGAGGTGGAGTGCAGTGATTTTGTGTGTGTGTGTTTTGGTTTTGTTATAAATTGAAGCGGACCCTGGTGCGAAGCACCACTCCTGTGGTGGAGGCACCAAGCCCGGTTCCCCGGAGGTGCCCTGCAGCAGCAGCAAATGGCTGCCGGGGCCGGCTGAAAACTTGAGAGAAGTAACAAATCTCTTGGGACTTCAAAGGCCACGCTCTGTCGGCCGGCCTGCCTGCTCAGAGTCATGGCAGCAATTAAAAGAAAATTAAGATCTTCCTGCCTTACAACACATCCCCCTTCCCTCCTCCAAAGCTGAACAACATCTCCATGTTCGTTAGCAGCGAAGTTCCGAACTGATGCTGCTTGTAGATGAGTTTTCAGCTTTCTGGCTGGGATGTGGAAGGAACTGGGGATTGATGGGGAAGCGCCGTCCCAGGAACTGGGAGGCTTGTCCCACCGCTCCTCCCAGGGATAAGGTCTGCTCCTTGGGGAGGCTGGCTGTGGGATGGGCTGGAACGGCTTCTCTCTTTGCTCATTCCCCCCCGTCCTCTTTTTCTTATTAAAGATGGTCTTGTGTATTGTCAGAAGTTTTCTGGTTTGATGAAGAATCTAGATTTGCATTGATACCGAGTAAAAAGGATGCGGGAAGATGGGAAGAGAATTTGGTCATTGCGCTCCATTTCAGCTTGCGCAAAACCTCAAATCCTTATTCTGCTCCGAGAAGGGGCAGTTCCTACAACACCAAAATGTTTGTGAGGATGAAGAAAACCTTGTAAATAAGCCCTACAGCTGAAGAGTGCTGCACTTGAGCCCTGTCCTTCAACCCAAGAGCAGCGTATCCATAATGTTAATTTATTGATTAAAAATGTTTTCATTCTCTTTACCATGATGCAGTAGCAGAAGGGAGTGCGAGGTTGCTGCTCCCTCTCTGCTTTGGGAAGACTCAGTGGTAAGTGCTTTATCTGCAGTGAAAGCCGTGGTTAGTTTTGAAGAAAGTAAATTTTAAATCAAGGAAGTTAGGGCAGTGTCAGCAGAGTGTGGTTCTTGGAGCAGCAAGCCTGTGGGAGAGCAGCGGGGAAGGGACGGAGCGTTGCTTGCCATTGCCACCTACCTGTGCGATTTTATTAGCGCAGTAAATGTAGCAAAATACCAATTGCTGAACGTTGCGTTGCCGCAGCTCAGCGGATGGGCCGTTCCCGAGGCAGCGGTGTGGTAAACAGACCTGCACAGAATTATTTTTATGTAGCAAAAAAATCTCTTTTACCCAGTTATGCCCCGCTCTCCAACTAAAACACGGGCCTGGCTTGTTTTAGGAGGCGATGACAAGCAGATAAAACGGAATTAGAGCCTCGGCTCAAGTGCGGGCAGGGCTGTAGCGCTGCCTTTAGTAGGTTCTCACTCAGGCATTTTGTGTTGCAACACTGATGCTCCAGCTGCTGGAAGGTTGTTGGGACATGGGGATTAGCAAGTCTCTGAACTCCTTGGATGTGGACTTGGACCTGTGTGAGCATCCCGCTCTGAGGACTTAAAACTGCTCGTGCAGCTGCCTTGCCTGCGGTGCCCAGGGAAGCCGGTGCCCGTCGGACCCACCGCTGCCAGGGACCAGGGTGGAAAGTCGGTGTTAGGGCGAAACTCCGCTGCTGCTGCTTTGTCAGGCTGTGAAAAATACATGAGCGCCATCTAGACCGATGCCATTTATTGCATTTCCCCCTCGTTTTCAATCGGGCTGTCACAAGTCAGCGTCCCGCTGGAGGCTTCAAAGCTGCGGAGTGAGGTGGGGATGAGTTACCGGCGCTCGGCAGTGCCGACTGCGATCGAGGAGCCGACTGCGATCGCGGAGCTTTGCAAACGGGAGCGATAAATGAAGGGCTTTGGAAAAAGCAGGAAGATGCCTTCCCTGCGGATCCACGTCTGGGCAGCCAGCCTGTCCCCAGCATGGCTTGGAGTGACGGCGCAGGATCTCGGGGACCCTCCTGTCTTTGCAGGAACTGGTCCCGGGGTTAGACGCTTTGCGCCTGTGTTGGGCAGGATTTGCCTCGCCTTCCCGCTGCAGGATCCTGTTCTGCTGTTTCCGTGCAGTTAAGATGCTCTCGGCGATCAGAACCAGAGCCACTTTGTGTCGGGGGTGCCGCCACCGCAGATGCGCAGACTGTTGGTGTGGCACGCAGGTACGTTGTCTCGCTGGGTTTTGGGTTCCTGCGGCTCTGCAGGAGCTGCTGCGACACATCCTGTTTGCATGTCGAGGGGCGACGTTCGATCTGCTGCAGCGTACCGGCGCTTGTGTTAGGGCTGGCCGTGGGCCGTCTTGCTCCCAGCCCCGCAGCGTTGCCCGCTGTCCTGGCTGTCAAAATGCAGCCAGCACCCTCTGCTCCTCGATACTGAAGCCTGGACTTCATCACGGCTGGCTTCTTAGTGCTGATTTTGAAGATTCATTCATATCACTGATTTTTAAGAAAAGGGTTGAGTGGGGAAGATCTTGGGTCTGTTACTCGACCTGGTTTTCCTTATTCTGGATCATGTTGATTCTGGGTGAAGCTTTCATCACCTGTCACGATAAGCTGAGGTTGCTCCAAGAGACTGCACGGAACCATCCAAACATGGCCTGAGCGCGATTGCCTTTCTGAGCCAAGCCCCCACTCTTGCCCAAAGTATTATCAGGACCGTTCAAGAAAAGCTACTTATTGTTCTGCACACAAACTGAACGCAAAGGGACTTTTCCTCACTTTATATGCTGGAGCCACAGCGCTCTGCCTCCGCTGAGGACTTGCCTTTGGGCAGCCTTCCCCATGCCGATGCTGTGGGGACCGGCTCAGCGGTGGGAGCGGGGGGTGCTGCAGCCCTGGTGCTGTGCCAGGCACCTGTGGACTCTGTCGGGGGTCTTGCTTTTGGCTGTCTGAGAATTACCAGGCCAGCAAGAGAAGTGGGTGCTGCGCAGGTGAGAAGGGAAATGGGCAGAAAAATGAGTGAGGAAAAGCTGTGTGTGCCAGGTGAGGGGCTGAGCTGTGAGAGATTTACTCTGCAGGGCTCCTGGTTCCCTGCCCCGGCACATTAGCCGGACAATTTTAGTCCGAAATCTTCAGGCTCCTGCTTTTCCGTTCGCCACATGAGGGCAGGCTGTTTCTAAATAAAACACAGTGAGAACTCTCCAGCCCACACAGCTGATAATCCCCAGCCCAAACCGCCCTCTTGCTGGGGCAGGGCTGGGCACCGCAGCCCCATCCAGGGCGCAGCACCCCCAGTCCAGGGGAGCTGTGCTGGGTGAGGATGAACGCACCCGTAGCCTGTGTGTGCAAAGTCCACTGGAACGTTATCATGGCCCCTGCCCAAGGGAACCGCTCCAGCCTTCGCTGTAACCATCTCATTGCTTCGTTATTCCTCTGGGAAGACTCCATTTACTCTAATGGCATTAGCTCTGCATAATCAATGCCTTTTCTCATCGTGCTGCTGCCGTGCCAGCCGCAGGTCAGTGGCGTTTGCTCACTCTGGGACCCACATCCCCCTGAGCATGGGGATGCTCTTGGCAGCGTGACGATGCTTTCGCCCAGCTCTGTGAGGATTTACTGCTGTAGTCTCACTCGGCTTCACGGCTCCGACCCGCTGGCTGCTCCGTAAATTAACACAGCTTCCAGTGATTTTAAAGAGGATGGAGTTAACTGGAGTTTGTCTGATAGTTGTTAATGCTGCAGAGGATTTGGTTCTCTGGAAGCTTTCTGACTCGAGTTTATTCCTCTCCTCTTTTTGGGTTTTTTGGTGGTAATGTAACAGCAAGTGCCTAGTGGCAATACATGATCTTAAGAAAAAAGCAGTATGGATTTTTCAGTGTTGCAAATAATACTCATGATTTTAAGACTCACAGACTTAAAGCCAAAGCAAGGACGCTTGGTGTCAAAGGAGGGTGCTTTGTGGTGGGTGCCCCAAGAGCGCAGGGAGCGAGGGTGGGGCAAGGACAGCCCCGTGCGTGGCTCCAAGGGACGTCCTCTGAGCCGCTCCTCTCCAAAGCTCTCTTCGGTTGCACTAACAAATTGCTTTGCTCCGCAGACAGCGCGAGCGGCCAGGCTGCAATTTATGGGTCGGAGGAAATCCTGATCGCAATCCAGTGTTAAAGTAGCAAATATCTGTTAACGTGTTATCTGAAGTGAGGGAACAACAAGAAACGAGGATAAAGCCTAAGCCCTGCAGTGGAGCAGTACGATTGTTGCTGGAGAAAAGCTTACCAGGTATTATTAATCTTAAAATGTCACAAATGTCACAGTGACCATAATAAAACACAAGCCCCTATCAGTTATCTTGAGAATGATGCAGTCAGGAGACGTGATGGAAGACCCCCTCAAGTGTGGCTACGTCCTGCTCACCAAGGGCTCCAAAAACCTGTTGCCTTTTGCAGGTTTTACAAAACTTGAAAAAAAAGGAAATTAAACACCCCCCCGCACCAACCCCCAAACCCCAGAGGTGGCTGCTGGAGGAAGTATCCAAGACGACGCTGGTGTTTGGAGCCTTGGCTGTCCTTCGCTACGAGCTTGTGCCCTCCTGCTGCTCAAACCCCGATTTCTGCCCAAGCCCTGCCTGCACTCAGGGCTGTGTCCGCAGAGCGGCACGCACTATCGGTTTTAAATCAAAGTTGGTTGTCCCAGTCAGCTCCTCCTAGATATGCTTCCTATTTGCTTGCGCTCTCAAATCATTTTTTATGTCCTCCTGTGTGAAGCATTTGGGAGGACACCTTGGCTCCATTTGAAGATTTTATTAGTGTCTTCAATCTGGTCGAGCTATTTCAGCTCTGTGGGAGAAACGCGTCCCCGGACACAGCCGTATCGTGGGCAGAGGATGGGGCAAGCTACCAGCAACCGGCACGCCTAGCATCCCCTTGCTCTTGCTCATCCTCACTTAACCTGACCTCCTCGAGCCTGGGTTTCTCCACAGTGATCGCTGATGTTGAGCCAAGTAAATCCTGGCACTGAGGCCGCCGGACCAGAGGAGATGCTGGTGCCGATGTGAAGAGCACTGGTGCTGTGACCTGACTATTTTCTTCTCTCCTGTGTGTTTTGGTTTTTTTTCTAAAGGCTCTCCACCCCCCCCAACTCATTTAAGGATTGAATGTGGAAAAAACAACCCTTCCATGAATGTCGTTATCCTGTTAATAATGAGGGGGAAGGAAATGTGATGTTCTGCAGGCTGTTGCCAGCCGTTGAGATAAAAACTTGAGTCACCTCCCAGCGTGTCCCGTGGTGGTCCCAGTGCCTGCTCCAGGACCTGCCACGTGGTGCATTATCCTGCAGCCAGTTTGCCACCAGTTGCTGCCGGCAGCACTGGAGCTGGCGGAGGAAATCCCTCGCTCTTTTTGGCTGCTAATGATAGTACTGGGTTAAAATAGCTCCTCAAAGGAAAGCTCCCTCTGTCCTCCACTCCCGGCCACCCCATCACCTAGAAAGCATGGAGCACTAATCTGAAAAAAACTCTTATCACAGTGAGTAAACTCCTTTGTTAAATATGTAATCGTCTACCAGCAGGCACAGAAAAGAGCTGCTTGGATGGAAATAAAAATGGGAATCGGTGGGTATTGGCACCTGGCTTGCAGTCAGTGTTGTACCAGTCCTGGTGTTTATGGTATAACAGCAACATTTCCACGGGTTTTGGTACTGGTCCTGTGGGCTGCCTTCCTGCAGTTCTTTGATGCTGCTGTGTCAGGGTCTCTGACCTGTTGCCAAGCTCAAATTCAAGGAAATCTGGAGCAAATCTCCCTGCAGTGTTGTGTGAGGTTGGTGGAAGCAGAGGAGAGCTTTCCAGCTGCTCTGGGGGAAACCTGGCCCTCTGGCAAGAGGCAGGGGCTGAACGTCAATGAGAAAATTCCCTCTGACTTCAGTTGGGCCAGGATCTGGGTCGGGGGGTGGGGTGGGCAGCGTTAAGGGCTCAACGTGCTGATGCTGAGCCCAGCTCCACTGCCTCATTTCCAGCACTGGAGCCCTGAGGACCAACCTCTATTTTAGTAGGATTTAGCCACATTGAATCCAACTATTTTGTTGCCTGTCGGGTCTGCTGCTACGGTTGCTGCAGGAGCTGAAGTGCCAGCAGATGCTGTGCGGGGTGTTAGGGCCACTCTGGCTCAGGTGGTCCCCTCTCACAGGTGACTCCCTCTTCCCGTGGCTTGTAGGTTAACAGGTAACGTGCTGCTTTTCCCCCTCAGCACAATCAAGAGCTTGGCTACGGGTACAAACCTGCATTTCTTTTTGCTAGTTTGGGAACATTGGGGACCTCTCCAGGTCGCTCTCTGGGGCTCCTCGTGCCCGATGCCAGCCTGACCGTGGGGTGATCTTGGGATGCTCAGCGTGACGCCAAGCACCGGGATCTGCCGTGCTGTGTGCGATGCTCTACTGCAATTCAGTTCACCTTTAAAATACCCACAATTAAGTTTTAAGACTCAGCGCTTTTCTGGATCCGGCCCTGTGAACACAAAAGGCTCCTCCAGAATGGCGTAAAAAGTCCAAGGAGACAGACCAGCTGACCTAGGCAATTTTTTTTTTTTTTTTAAATCTGCAGGATGCGTGACCATGGGGAGGAGAAAACGGGGCAGTTTGTGTATTGATTGCTTCCCAAACTGACTAGTATTGCTAACGTGCCACTCCTTTGATGACTGGGTGTAGTGACCATTTCTTAATGTTGCTCCGTAATGGTTAAATACAGTGACTTTCCTCCAGATCAAAACACCCATGGCACCGATGTCTCTGAGTACTTTGGGATTTGGCCGGCGTTCAGATCGATTCCTAAAACGCAACTCAAAAACTCGCTCAGTGCTGAGTCCGTGGTGCTTCGGCTTGTTTTAGCCAGGATGAGTAGAAGTGGTTTGACAAATTCTTGCAACGTCGTGTGGCTCGATGAACTGCTGCCCTGGTTGGTGCCGCTTGGATTTGCAGGGGGCACAAGGGGAGCCCCTGGTACCTCTTGGACGCAGTCCTGCAAACGGGGCGAGCTGCCCAGCCCTGCTCCTTGCCTGTGGCTGGGACTGAGTGGTGCAGAGAAGTTTGGTGTCTTTCCCAAAATGCACCAATATTTGCTTTTTTCCAGGCTGTTTTTGGCTGCTGTGCTTGCTGTCTGCCTGAGGCTGTTGGCTGCTTGTTGGGGGCGTAGGAAAGCCGTGAATGGCGAAGCTAGTGCCGCTGTCGGGCCCCCCCTCTGCAGTGCTGAGCCCCGCGAGACTCTCGCTTTCCAGCTGCTCTGTCAGCCTGTGCGGGGTCTCACCCTGCTCTGCCCTTGTGACATGGGGAGATGTTTCACTTAGGAGACATCAGACCAAGATCACGACAGGTTTTAGGCTAGGTATCCAGCTTGCTTGCGTATCAGAAGCAGCAAAAGGTGAAATCCTTGAATAAACCCTTGTAAAAGACTTCAGACCTATAATTAAATACTCAGCCTGCCTTGGTTTGTTCGGCTATATCACAGCGAAGCTCTTGCAAGTCATAAGGGATGGCCTGAGGTCTCCGTGGTAGTTACAGGCTCTTCCTCTGTAAAGGCTGCGAGCGATGCGTTTACAGACTATAGCAATCCAGTTGGTACAGATATGGCAGTCCCTGAGCTGGCAACGGGCTCGCCATCCTTGGAATGCAGCTGCCCAGAGCAGGGCTTGATCCTGCTGTGCTCCAGCCCAGACAGTTTCTCTTTTTAATTCAGACCACGAAGCTCAGTACCGTTTTGTCCGAGTGCATCCCGGTGCGGATTTACCCTACCGCACGCTTAAAAACTGCAAGTAGTGTTAATTTAATCGTTGTTCTGTGTTTCTGCAACAGATGTTGACATTTCGCTATTGTCCCAGAATTAAATGTCAAGTTATTCCCATTCAAAACTACCGTTGAAATGTTCAGGGATTTCATCTGCAGCTGTGTTTAGAGCTGGCTGCCTACCTGCTAACCCAGCATTTCTAAGCAGGGCTGTAAACGGGCTGCGGTGAGTTCCTGTGTGTACTAGAGAGCTGCCTAGGCTAATCAATTCCCTTGCCAGACAGTGTAACCTACACAAGCAGGGCTGCTGGAGGGGCAGGTTTTCTCTGAAGTTGATATTTATCATAGAACCGTAGAATCATAGCATGGTTTGGGTTGGAAAGGATCTTAAAGATCACCTAGTTCCCACCCCACTGCTGTGGGCAAGGACACCCTCCACCAGACCATTGCCTCTTCTCGCAGATAACTAGTGACAGGACAAGGGGGAACGGCAGCAAGTTGTGCCAGGGGAGGTTCAGGTTGGAGATGAGGAGAAATTTCTTCTCTGAAAGGGTGGTCGGGCATTGGAACGAGTTGCCCGGGGAGGTGGTGGAGTCCCCGTCCCTGGGGGTGTTTAAGGAAAGGTTGGATGTGGTACTTAGGGACATGGTTTAGTGGGTAATAGGTGGAGGGGGACGGTTGGACTAGATGATCCTTGAGGTCTCTTCGAACCTTAATGATTCCATGATTCTATGATTATGCACATTGTGAGACCAACTTTTGGATTTCTGCTGTTGTTGCAACCTGGAAAACAGCGGCTGCATTCAAGAAAGTGCTGATGGGTGATGCGAACGATCCAAACAGGACAGATACGTGATTAATCTGCAGCAAATCGTAGGCCTTTCCAAAACCCAGTGCGTAAACACCAGCACAGCTTTTAATTTTGTGCTGCTTCTCGCCGCTCACATTGTTTTAATCTCTAGCTATGTCTCTGAAACCACTCTCCGTGCTCTCAGCGGCTATTTAAACACTTTGCTTCCAGTTGAGGGGTCAGGTAAATATCTCCATGCATCGCCGACCCAACACGCGTGCTACGTGCTTAGCGTTAACCCTCTGATACCGAGCGCTGCAAACCATCTCGTCAGATGCAAGCTCTTTGCTCAGCTGTGGAGTAATTTTTTCAGAGCATCTTTCACTGCTGCCTGGCTGAGGAGTAAATGCTAGTGTGTGATTTGGGGCCTCCGACCCGCTCTGAGCGCTCAGCTCCTGGCATCACCGTGCCTGTGACAGACGAGCTGTGCTGGGTGGCTTCAGGTGGCCCCAGCGATGGCAAAGCTGCCACGGCTAAGGATTCAGACCAGAGGTCTAGGTGATGTTAATGCCATGCTCGATGGCTTTAGCTGCTGCAGGGTGTGCATAGCTCATGGCTTGGTAACCTAAAAGGTTTCCTGGTGATGTTTTCTGCCAGGCCAATGTGCTCTTTGCGTCCTGTGCCCTTGTGGAGAGAAACCCCAGGTTCAGAGGGGCAGGAGAGGCGCAGCTGGAGCCACCGGTTCGCAGGACACGCGCAGCGGAGGAAGGAGGGCTGGGTTTTGGAGCAGGGCAAACGTCAGATTCTCCAGCCCCTCACACCTTCAGATGGAACCCAGATGTCTCCCAAGCGATACGGATGGGCGAGGAGCAGAGGCAGCGGGAGGCAGTTTGACGCTGTGCTGTACAGGAGAGCAGGTTATCCACCCAGAGCTTCTCATCTCGGGGGTTACAGACTAGTGTCTCCCTTGCAAGAGAGGAAGAAAGGTGGTTACAACAAATACCTCCAGGAAAGGGACAAACTACCTTGCCTGGGCTCAGCCCAGCAGTGCCATGAAATCACTTGCAGCTCGGCCAGTTCACACCTGCCATAATCTGGGCCCTTTTTTTTTTGGGTGGCAGCTTGCAGGGAGTGTGCTACTTTCAGCTGTCTGAGGAGCTGCCGAGGCTATCGGTAAGAAGCATAGAGAGTCCCTGTTTCTGGAGAGTCTGAAAATGAACAAAGATGCGTAATAAGAAATAATTTGAGGAGATTTTATTATTATTACATTTAGTGGTAGGGTCGTCTCTTTAATGCTTCATATGTTTTTTCCCGCACTAGATAGGTAAGCTTATATTACACAGTAAAAAGCTATTAGTTTTCTCAAAAGATTGTCGATTTTCTTTCCAAATTGCTGAATTACATTTTCAATTTTATGGGAATGCTCTTTCATTTGCGCAAAATCCTGCGCTCAGATGGTTAGGCCAATCTCATCATGCAAGACTATTAGGTGAACTAATTGGATCTGTCTTACTCGTACATTTCTATCAGGAACATCTAATAAATGTGGAAATCCATTTGGAAATGAAGACGGCATCTTCATGTTCTCAGCACCTCGGAGATTTCTGGTGTTGCAGCCGCAGCCTGAGCAAAGCCAGCGGGAATTAGTTGCTTTCCAGTTGGCAACTTTGTCAAAGCCTTTTTCCAAGGTATGAACCTGACCATCTTCATAATTGTCAGAAGTTGCTAAATGGTGCAGTTTCTCTGTGGTATTAAATTGATGCTAATCCCAGGAAGACTCAGGGACATCTCTCGCACAGTCCATTTGGGCTGTCATCGAGGTAGATGCGAGGGTGACCTTGGCACTGCAATTGCTGATCATCTTCAGCGTACTTATGACTTTATCTCCTTGCCACCCTGCAAAGCACAGAGAAATCATTATCACCATGTTGCCAATGGAGGGGTGTAGGAGCAAGGCAATGAAGGAGCTCCCAAGGTCAGCCAGTCTGAAAACATTTGAGATGGAGCTACTGCACTTGGAACACGAGTCTGATGAGGAGCGGCTGAGGGAACTGGGGTTGTTTAGTCTGGAGAAGAGGAGGCTGAGGGGAGACCTTATTGCCCTCTACAACTACCTGAAAGG
>VWZZ01001794.1:467615-604186 GCA_013399095.1 Psophia crepitans | reverse complement strand
CCGCTCGGGGTGCGGCGCGAAACGGCTGCTGCGACCCGAGGAGGGAGAAGCCGGGGAATCCGCCTTGCGGCTGCGGGACGCTGCGGAGCCGGGTGCGGGCTGCCCGCTCTCCCGCGGGGAGCGGCTGTTCCCCGGCAGGCGGGGTGCAGGGCTGCCCGCCGCTCGGTGGCGGTGATCGCCGGGCTCCGCGCTTCGCAGGCGGCCCCGTTGCATCCAGCTGGGCTAAAGCGGTTACGTCCCTGGGATGGAAATCCAGACGAGCGGGTGTTTTACCGCCCTCGTTTCGTTGGGGGTGCGGGCCTGTTACCCAGCGGTGGCTCGTACGCGGGGTTCCTGATGCCGCACGCGGGCATCTGAGGGAGGTCCCCCTCATCCAGACCCCCATCCCTTCCCTGAGCTCCGGGGCCGCCGCCGCTCTGGGAAGCGGGGCTGGGAACGGTGTTCTCCGAGCTGTGCGGGTGCCGCCCGGGGCGCGGTGCCCCGGGCAGGAGGCTGTTACGGACCTGGGCGAGGTGTTGCTCTGCCGTGCGATCCCCGTTACAGGTGGCTGCCTGCCGGGTACCACACCGACCGGCACCACTGACGCCCTGTGAGGCTCCTTTCCGTATATATGCCTCAATTTTATTTTAAAATGTAACCGAAACGCTTCATTTCCCTGCCTTTCGGAGGCCCTTTTGCAGCCTTTTGGTGACCGGGGAGCGCGGGCCCCTCCGGGTGGGTGGCTGTGAGCTCGGGGTGTGGGTACGCGGGCGGGTGGGTTTTGATGGCCGCTCCACAGAGCGGCCCAAAGAGCTCAGGTGCTGTTGTGTTCGGCTAAATATGCAGCGCAGAACGCCTGCCCTGAAATGCTTATGATCAAAGTATGAAAAGGAAGAGATAACAGGCAGGGGAGGTGCGGGGAGATCATTGCCAGCAGCAGCTGCTTTTAATAACGATGCGTTGAGTTACATTTCTTGCGTTCAGCGTCGCGCGGGCCAGGAATACGAGAGTTGCTTCAGCAACGGTCTGCTGCAGCGCAGGAGAGGAAGGGGAGAAGTGCGGTGTGTAGGGCTGGGACTGCAGGGGGTTGTGTCTGCTGGCGCAAACCCCAAATCCTTTGGTCTGTAGGACTGTGGCAATACCTCAGCGTACCAACAGCTCTTGATTGAGTAGGAGCGCTTAGATGCGAATGCTGGTGAGAGAGTCACCTCCCCTATCCCTTCCCATCCTTACATCCTCTTCCCGTATAATTCTGACTCTTTTCTTAACGCTCCCTTCAGAGCAGCTGCAGCATCTCTTCTCTCCATCCTTCAGGGCCTCGATGTCCTGGCCAGTATGGAGGTAGTGCTGGAAACACTCTGTGATGAAATGTTTGCATGGAGAGTTGCAGGGAGGGGAAAGAGCTGCTCTTATCACCACTAAAATGATAAATTCTGTTGCCTGTAATCAAAGAAATGTCTTCCTCTGTTTCTCTGAAAGCTGCTGCAATGTTGTTTTGATCCCTAGGTAACTTTCTCAGAGTGCATTTTTACAGCGAGAGGTGCCAGAGGGTTGGGCAGCAGGGGTGCTCTGGCTGGTCCCTGCAGGCTGCGCTGTGAGTGCTGAGGGGCTGCTGGGGTCCCCGTGCTGCAATGTGGTCGGTCCTTTCCCCAGAACCCCGTGGCGTCCTCCATTGCAGCCACAGGCGATGCGGTGCTGCCCGGGCTGTGGCTGCAGCGGGTGCCTTTGCCGGGACATCTTCCTTTCCTAGCTGGAGTTGCTCAGTTGTGCTCTTGTTCCCCTGGGAGCTGCAGCTGCATCCCTGATTTTCAGCAGGAGAAAAAGAGCCGTTTGCCTCTCTGTAGAGCCTGTGGGTAGCTGGATCGATATCTCCTAACACGGCTGGTGTTTCAAGTGAACGCTTCCAGCTTGTTACGATGATAAAGTTCCCACATATCAAATCGAAAGTGGATTTTACATTTGCCTAAGTACATAAACTTGATCATAATTAAAGCAATGACTGCTTGCTTATACCTTGGATCTGGCCCATCTTGCATGACTCTGTATAGTAATTACACTTCAGAGCACTTGCTTCTCCTAGTAGCAGCTGCATAAATCTCTGTAATAGGGGAACATCACTCAAGGACTATTTTCCAGGCTTCTGTTTATTGCTTTTCTTTCTTTCATACATCTGTCAATTAAAAAAAGTTTTAGAGTTCCTAGCCACAAATCACCGTGGAATCAATTCTGAGAACCTTTGCCTATAGATCATATCACCCTGGAGAAACTCAGGGTTTAAACAACTTGTTTAAAATGTGAAGGTTTTTTGACACAAGCAGAAAAGAATGACTTCTGGAAGGCAGGTTTTGCATTATGAGCAGTTGTGGCTGAAGGCGTAAGCAAAGGAAATGCTGCCGAGTTGCAACACACGCAGGAGAAATGTCCCACGGCTCCGTTTTACAAGATCGGTGGTGCGTGGGCTGGGGGGACACTGGCGCAGCGCTTGCTGTAAAGCAGCCCAGCTGCACCAGACTGATACTTTTAATTAAAAAAAAATAAAAATGCAATTTTGATAAATGCGAGGGAAGTGTCATGCTGTTTCATGAGCGTATTAACGTTCCGGGAGTAACTCTAGCTGAAGGAGTGCATTAGGCGGTGAGCAGAAGCTTGGTCTCCTCTGGTCCTGCAGCCTGGGGACCAGGTTTTTGCAGCTCCAGAGCATGCTTTGGCACGCTTGGAGGTGGGGAGCAGCACGACCTGGCTACTGTCAGCTGTGGCTGGCTGTTCGGAGGGGTGGGAGGGTGTCATTCGTGCCTACAGCTCCACTCAGGCTAGATGGGAGGCCTTGTGCTGGAGAGGAGCGAAGGCAGGGTGATGGGAGGGGGCTTTTCATAGCTTTTTTGGAGGTTGAGACTTAACGCCAGCTTGTGAGCCAACCTGCAGTTGTGCGCTGGGGTGACTTCCTCGGCTCCTCACAGTCATTAATAACTAGATTCTCTATTTCTTACACTGCCCATCTTGGTTTCCTTCTTCCTTTTGGCTCCCCCCTGCATAATTTCTCATGTATAAAGAGTAACTTGAATTCCACCACCCCCCCAAGCCCCAGTCAGTTTTTCTCCCCTCTTTGCCATTCCGATTTCTTTGTGGTCGTGTAAGCGCGTAGAAGGGAAGAGGTGAGTCGTCGCCTCGCCAAGACAGGGAGAAGGGATGGACATCTCTGCCCCTGGTTGCGTGGAAGCTGAGGAGTAATTTTCTCGGCAGAAATAACCTGCTGCCAGGTCTATTCTCCTCCTCCCACAGCGGACTGCAGTTTCCAGCTTTTTGTTCATTCTCTTTGATGGAAGCAAATATGGATTCACCCTAAGAAAACAGAGGAGATTAACCTTTTGCTTTTGGTGTTGAGGTGTAAAGCTTTACAACTGGCTGGCTGAGCATGTCAAGGTTTTTTATATCATTTTTTCTTTGTTTTTTTGTTGTTTTTTTTTTTTCCTGACAGATAACGTGTGCCAATGTACAATTTAAAACCTGAAAATCCCAACTCTTCCTGTTGGACTCAATGCACCTTTGCTCGTGAGCTGGCTCCCTCTGTGCTCCTGCTCTTTTATCCTGTTTTTCCTGAGTGGGATATTGATACTCCTCCCTGTGCAGCCTTTCCATTTAGCATAGAATAGTGGTTTAAGATTTTAGTTTACTAGATAATTGAGTTTTCTGTTCTTAATTATTTCGGGCCTGCAAGTTGCTCTCTTGATAGTTAAGAGAGCAGGAGCAGAACCCTGAAGTTTAGTAACCTCCCCAGGCAGTGCTTTTATAGTGAGATCATTAATTTTATTTTTTTTCCCAGGGGTTAATTTTAACAACGTCCTGAACAGTGTTCTTCCCAGTCTTTGGGATGGCTGTCGGGGGTGTTGTGCCTGTAACAAACATGTATGGTGAGTGGGTGTCCACAAATTAACTCCGTATTTTGGATGACAGCAGTGTTGGTGCATTTGTACATTTGTTAGGAGGAAACTCTGTAAAACTTCTCTATTTTCTCCATAACTTCTCCTTTTAAAAGGTGCAGTGTGATAGAGCGTTATAATTGCGTGGCAATGATCTGGCCACCATTGCAAGACTTGGCGAGGAGTTCAGAGTCAGGTGGCCTTGTGAAACACAGGATGGAATAGAAAATAAAGGATAATTAAGCAGTGATAAATATCCCATGTAGCATCCATAACGTTCCAACTTTAATCACCTATTGAATGAGGTTGGTTTATAATTCATATCTCTTTAATTAGGTTTTAAAAAGATCAGCACTTAACCTGGGTTCTGAACAGTTGCATTTCCTTTCCCCCCAAATGCGGAGCATTAAAAGCCAGCGACAGATGCGCGACCCCCTAGTCGCGTAATTTAAAAGAAGGTTTTTAATAAAAAGAAGTATGGAAATAGCTGCAGAAAAATCCACTATATTTA
The DNA here is from genome assembly GCA_013399095.1 of Psophia crepitans. Taxonomy (NCBI): domain Eukaryota; kingdom Metazoa; phylum Chordata; class Aves; order Gruiformes; family Psophiidae; genus Psophia; species Psophia crepitans. Next base: position 599,779 of record VWZZ01001794.1, on the reverse strand, counting down.
AAGGTTGAATCACTGCTTTTATCTGTTTAAAGCGTAATGCTGACTGTGAAACAATTAGAGGAAGACAATTAACACAAAGCAGCAGCTTCCTTACGGGTGGTATTAACAAATCGGTGAGCGAAGAGCCTGGGACGAGACCCTCCTGGTGTTTCCAGACCGCGGAAGGCGACGGATGCCACGGCACGGGGCAGCAGAGCTCTCCCGTCGCGTGGGGAGGAGGCTGCAGTAACGTGACGTTAAGCAGGGCCAGTTTCTCATTTTGGCAATGCCTGGGGTAAATTTTGGGGGAAAGTTAATCTGATTTAAGCCACCGTCGGATCTGGGTGGGCAGGCTTGTGTGCGCCAGTGGAAAGCACGGCTCGTCCGCCTGTATCTGATGACAGGGTTGGAGTTACCCTGGGATGCTTGAAATGAAAATACAGCCCTTCAGCCTCACAGAGGAGTTCACAACTGCCTGCAGATGGTCTCAAGGGGTACTTTTGAAATTTAATCCGCTGATAATATTTTTACTTCTGCTGTCCTTACAACCTATCCGTGGGAATAATTGTACATCAAAGCCAAATTTAATGCTTTAAATTCACTACTACCTGGTCTTCAGTAAAAATTCCCCGTGTCAGAAGGAGGAAGAGGCAGGGTGCTGCTGAAATTACTGCAGCTATAGAGGTTAGTTGTGTCAGCCAGAAACATATGCAAAACTACTGGAGCATTTACACTGCTGTTCCCCAAGATGGCATAAATGGCACAGCGCTCCGATGGTGCCTGGCATCCGCGTGCCGATGGAAGGGGCCACATCCAGCTCCTTCTCACCCATGGGAGCTGGATGTCTGAGGGTCAGGCTCCTGTGCGTAGCATCGCAGCGGTATCGCTGATGGTGCAAAGACTGCCGTGTGAGCATCCAAACGCAATTTAATAAGATGGTTGGAATGATTTGTGGGACGCTTGCTTTCCAAAAATGTATTTGTAATGATCTATAGCAAAAGGCGGAGGTTGTTTGCGAGGGCTGAGACTGGCGTCACCAGGTGTAATGGGTTGAAACTTTAAAAGAAAAGGGTGGGTGTAGGTTGGGAGATAAAAACAGCCTTTACAGTAAGGGCCATTAGGCAGTGGAATGGGCTTTGCTGTCTCCCAGGTCAGAGCTATCACTGGAGGCGTTTCTGTTAGATAAAATGCTCAGAGGGGGCGGATTGGGAGGCAGAGGGTAGGATTTGATGACTCACAGGACATTTTCCATGGCATTTATGGAGCCAGAAACATGCCGCAGTTTAATTCATGTCGGTTGGAGCCTACGGGTCAGGCACTAACGGTGTGACTAAAACCCCAAATGTACTTGCAGGTTAAAAACCTCAGTCCCTGTTGCGTTGGTGCCTGCTGTGGCTGGGATCGGCAGGGTGGGTCGGTGACTCCTGGGGAACTGGGCATCCAAACCTCTGTTCCTTCCTATTGAGGCTTACAGATGGGGCTGTGTGGGTCTGCCCGCCGGCTGGGAAAGCCACTTACAGAAAATAGATGGCAGATGGGAGCCAGGGCTCCGTTCCCTGGCCTTCTGTGGCAGTGCTCTGCGCCGAGAAGGACCTTGTCCCCGGTGGGTGATACGTCTGTCCTGCCTGTATTGACCTGTTGCATTTACCGTGATGTTTCTGGTCATGGGAGTTAGTTGGCACCTCTGTAAAATGTTTTAAGCTGTCAGAGCTAATTCCCAGGCTTTTTCCTCCTCCTCCATGATTGCTCTGCTACAGCGTGTGTCTGACTTTACTTGCGTCACAGAAATAAAAGTCCGTTTAAGGGGAGAAATTGGCTTAATTGCTAAAAAGGAGGATAGGAGCTGGGTAGATGACCTTGCGGCTTCCTGTCCCTGGGTTTCACTTGCACAGGTCTCTTAATTGCCAGCGCTCAGATTTTCTATATTGGTATTTCCATTAATTGTGGAAGGCGCTTTTTTTTTTCCAATTTGAAATGTGTCCTGGTATAATAAATGTAGGAGGAAAAAAAGCTTTGTATTAACAAGAAATTTATGGCTGTATTGTAGTGTTAAAGGGACCATGCTAAGCCTTTTTGCAGTGTAAATTGACTTGGATTTGGCTTGAAAGAAACCTCTTTGGCTTGCTGTTATACAGCCGCTTCTCTCATTAGCACAGCACCTTGCTGTTCCGCGGTTTTATGGTCCTTGTTGTTTTTTCAACGCATGAAATACCTGTCGCTGCGCTCCTCCGGAGCGGGTTAGTTCATGAACTGCGGAGACTTGATCTGTAGATGTCAGTGGCGGTGGCTCTTTGTTGATGAGGGGATTGGTGCTGCGTACCCCGTTTTGCAGGAAGGGAAACTGAGGCAGCGGGTGGGGATGGAGCCAGGATGGCGCTGGGGGTCCGGCCTTGGGCTGTGCCCCTTCCTCCCGCTTCGCCGTGCGTTGTTTCGCAGCGGCGGCAGGACTTGCGTTGGTTAAAGCTCCTTTCCGCACGTGCAGCGCGTGTTGCAGATGAAGCGTCTCACGATGTTTTCCCAGGCTGTGCTGGGGAGGGGACGGGGCTGGAGGGAGGAGGGTTTCTGCTGTCGCTGCTCCCGAGCCCTGACAGCTGTTTCTCCCTCGGCAGCGTGCGTGACTCTTCTTCAGGAGGTACACGATTGAAGTGACATTAATATTAATCCTCTTTTAGACTACACTTACAAAAGTGACTTTTGACACTTCCTAGTAATTAGTGAGAGAGTAGATGTGGGAAGAGACTCTTAAGGAGAGGGGAACTTGCAAGGATGTGTAATCCTTCCAGAGCAAAGGCGTGAACTGCCAAACTTGCTCTTAGTGAGGGGAAGAACCTCTGTAGCAAAGGGGAAGGCACAGCAAGGGCTGAGGGGCACGTGGAGCCTTCAGCCTGGTCTGGGCTGTTGGTCACTGGCTTGGGGAATGCTTCCTAATCCTGGTTCTGGGCAGTGCTGAGCCTAACGGGGCGCTGCTCCTGCGCTGGCGTGCCGGGGCATGCTGCGGTTCAGGTGGCGAACGCTGAAACGGGAGAGTCTGGCTGCTGCCTGGCCCTGGAGAGCTGTTTTTAATGGAGTTCTTGCTTGCTCTTTGTTTCTAACAGCAGCGCCAGGTTAGATGTGTTTTGTATGCTGAGGACTGTTGCTCTGATATGAGCTTGTTGCTGTTTGTGGTTGCAGGGCCGTGGTTTGCTACTGAAAGTTGTTTGAGACTTTTTGTTGCTGCCACTTACCGCTTTCCTGTTCCATCTTCTGTTGTCTGAACCCAAAAGATGAATATCTTATTTTCTAGATTTTATTTATCACTTTTTAGCTAACAACAGTTTTCCTAAACTGAAAGCTAACCTTGTCTTCTGCCTCCAGGAGCGAGGGCTTTGGGAACGTGAAAACCGAAAATTTGGCATCACTGATCAGTGCTTTGCCTTGCAGCTTGAGACGCCGGAGCAAGCGATGCTCCTCTTGCCTTGGTACCCTGGCTTTTGTACCACTCTGGTGAGCGGGTGGAAGCGCTGCCCGTGCAGCCCCGCAACTGCTGCACAGGCATTTGCCTCCTGCAGTGCTCAGCGCGTGCCTCGGGACCCGTCCCGCTGCAGCGGGGCTTGCACAAGTGAAATGATGAACTTTGGGTTTTGCCTGTTGGGATGGAGGAAGGATGGGATGGCAAAATGGGTGGGAGGACTCAGGAGATATGTACAATTTAGTTTTCTGCACTAAAAAAAAAAAGGTAAATTGTTATTGTTGTGCCTTCCTGTTGTTCCTGTTATTGCAATGGATATAAAAGGGTTGAGATCACAGGCAAATAATGCAGTTATTTAAGTCTCTATGCAAATCACGAGCATGTCCTGCGTGCTGAGCTCCGCGCGTTGCTCTATTTGTTACAAATCCACAGCTTCAGATCCTGGCTCCTTTTTCCATCTCTTCTGGCTGCCTGCAGCTCCTTGCCAGCGTTCTGGTAGGCACGCAGGAGGCAGCGGGGCGATGCTCTCGGATTGCCCAGGGAGGTGGTGGAGTCACCGTCCCTGGGGGTGTTTAAGGAAAGGTTGGATGTGGTACTTAGGGATGTGGTTTAGTGGGTAATAGGTGGTGGGGGGATGGTTGGACTAGATGGTCCTTGAGGTCACTTCCAACCTTAATGATTCTATTCTATTCTGTACCGCTCTGCTTGGCACCAGCGCGTCGCGGGGTGGAGTGCGTGGGAGCTAAAGCGAGCGGTGTGCTGGCGTGTGTGTGTAGCAAGCTCTCGGGGACTATTGCTCAGCAGTCCTGGCTCTGCCTTATCGGTCATCTTCCTGAGCTGCTTGCTCAGGACAGATTCCAAAAATGTCATCAATTTGCCCAAACATTAATTGCAGCGGTATCGATGTATGGAGTTGGCTTCCTCTCCGCTCCCAGCAATTCCACCTCCTAATGCAAATTTTCTGCCCTTCTTGTGTCTCTCTCCAGGGACCGATCTGCAGGTATGTATCCCGAAGGGCTCCACGTGCTGCTCGAGGAAGATGGAGGAGAAGTACCAGGCAACAGCCCGCCTGAACGTGGAGCAGCTCCTGCAGTCTGCCAGCATGGAGCTGAAGTTCCTCGTCATCCAGAACGCTGCCGTCTTCCAAGGTGAGCGCTGGGGGTAGTCCAGGCACGTGGTGGGAGGAGGAGGTGGTGACACTTCTGCTCCTCTTCCTCAGCACCTGGCAATCAGAAGTCCAGGCAGCTGGAAGTTTTCTGTTTGCTTGTTTTCATATGTTTGTGTATATTATATGTGCTTATTTACGATAAATAATACACCTGGTTTGGTGTATGGCAGCTCTGCAGGGCTTATCCTAAATATTCGCCTGGCTGAAACAGCAAATGTAAATTTAAAGACTAAATCTCTTCAAGTGCAAATTTAAAAATAAACGAAAAACCCACTTCTCCAAGAATTAGACTATCTGTGCAAGTACTATCTTCTGTGGTTCTGTCAGTCCCAAAACCCATGTTGTAGCAATGTGATGTATTTTTAGCAAAACTGGTCTTTGACAAATATTTTCTACCATGGATGCACACCAGTTTGTGTCACGGGAATCTGCAGTCATTATTTTAGGGCCTTTCTGCAAGCAAAATTTATTCCATCCATGGTTAATGTGCGGTGAAATGATTGCTTGTTTGTTGAGTGCTCTCCTATTGAGGTTCCATCGTTCTGTATTAATGGCATTTTCCCCTATATTTAAAAAAGAAGGCATGAGCGATCAAGCGGGTTTTTTTCCTTCACGCTGATATTTTTGCAGAATAATTGATTTATTTTTGTTCATGCACCACCAACAGCAAGACCCGAAGCCTGCTGAAGCCTGTGAGATCATGACAAAGCTCTGTTCTGGTCCACAACTGACTGATGAAGTCTAATGTGTTGTTTTTCCTCTACGTAAGATTAAATAAATCGCTGAGGTGGTAACAGCATCTTTTTTTTTCCCCCTATAATGCTTCTTCATGCAGTGACCACTAAGTTCCAGTTCTGATAAATAGAATGGGGTAAAACTAATGAGAGATTGGTTTCCTGGGCGTTGGAAATGTGCACTAGCTTCGGAAAGGTGAATAACCTGGCCGGAATACAAAGTGTCTACCTCCTCCCCTACCATTTGACAAAAACACGGTAACATTAGAGTTTGTGTTGTGTATAGGAACAACATCCTCTGTTACTACAGGTTGTGCATAGTGTAGCACCGTCGGGTGCTCTAGCTCTGAACTTGCTGCATCTTCTGGAGAGAGCTGGATCCCTTGCTCTGATTTTTTTTTTTCTTCCTTTTTTTTTTTTTAAACTGTTATTTCCATCCTGGCCATAAGAGCCCTTTCCCTGTGCAGGGGTTTTGGAGCGGATGCTACTGAATGCTCAATTGCCATTCTTCTTGGTGGTGGGGAAGAATAGCATTTAATTGAAGAATTCCTGACCACTTCTACTAAAAAAAAAAAAAAAATCATGGCAATTTTAAAGATCTTTTGCAATCCCATTGTAGAATAGGAATTACTAGCTGGAACCATTGCGAAGCTCTCAATTACCTTGTATAAAGTGTTTTGGACTTGGAAGGGCAATTCATTAGCCGTTGAAAATCATGTACTTTTTTTTATCTTTAAATTTAGTCTCAAAGGCTGTAGAAGAACACCTGTTCACTTTAAAAAAAAAAAGTGGATCTTTTGATTGCTGCTTGCTTAAGCATGTTTTGACAGCTGCAGTGCCAGTGACTGTTCCAGCTATAGACATTGTGCTTGGACCCAACATGCAGCGGTCTGATTTCTTGTTTCCTGGCACTGGCCATGGTAGGGAACAGGCTTCTGTCTCAAGGTATCACTAAGGGATCTGGCTCTGGGGTGCAATGTCTCAAATCAAACCCCACCAGTGTGCCATTTGCTTCCTCCCGCGTTGCCACAGTATGTGCTGTGACAGCTGGTTGCAGGACAGAAAACTTGCTGCAGCGCTGGCACAGCTGGGAGGTGTAGGGTGCCGGTGGCAGGGGTGTCCCCGGGGCTGTGGTCAGCTACTGGGGGGGGTATATGTGGGAACGGTCAGGGAAGAGGCACTCGTGACCGCTGTTGGAGTCTCCGTGGCCCCTGAGCATCTCTTGCAGGTTCTGCAGCTGCATGGTGTCTCTGCTCGAAGCTGGGGACAGATGCCCTGCGGCTTTAGGATTTGGGACCATATGGAGTCCCATAGGAGTGGGATAGCTCAAAGCAACGACATCTCTCTCGGGGGTCTCTGACAAAGCTCTGCATGTGTCTAGCGTTGGGTCAGACCCCAGTGTCTGCTGGGGACCCCGTGCTGCGGATGGGCAATTGCACCGCTCTCGAGAGCCGGGTAATGTGTTGGTATGGAAACATATCCTAACTGTCATGTTGAAAACACAAATGTGAAACCCTTCAGAGTTAATTTTAATATTTTTACCCTGGGATCTAAAGGGACTGCTAGTTTGACAAACAAAATCTCACCCAGATGTTATTATTTTGCACCAAATTTAATTTGTTCCTGCTGAAGCTAGAGCAGCATCTCTGCTGATAAAGATCAAGGGGAATTGTCTGGCATTTACAGAAAATCTCATCCAGGCCTATCTGTTACAATGTTCACTTAGCAAAGTTTATTAGATTATTAATTTTAGACCCTTGGGCTTTTTCTTTATTGAAGTTAAGAAGGAAAAATCCCAACCAAAAAAAATCCTCCCTTCGTTAAATTTAAATGGTACGATTAGCTTCTGGTCTTATCTTCCAGGCATTTTTTAAAGCTATGAAGATGATTTAAGTAGTGATTTAATCCTTTGGAAACTTGCTGCGTCTGACAGTGTTACAATGGATTGTAGCTGCCTCGACTGCAGTTAAATCTTACTCTAGAATTTCTTTGGGGGCGGGTTTTTTCGCTTTCATGGGGTGTATCCGTGCTGGCACCTACCCGTGTGTGCACGTCCCGGTTCGGGTTCTCAGCCGATGGCAGCTGCGTTGCGGACCGTGAAGCTAGACTGAACCACATCGCTTCAAAACTTGCCGATAAGTCTTTTTGCAAGTAATATTTAGTATTGCTCTGGGGTGGTCATCCAAACTAGCCGACGAGTTAGTGCAACTAACCTGCTGTGGCAAACAGCGAGAGCCCTGCCTACAGTTTGCATTCTCCCCTCTCTTTCTCCACTGCCTAATAAAACAACAGAGAAAGCCCTCAACAAACCCTACTGGTTTCCTAAATATTACTCCTGAATCAGAGTATCTCAGCTTTGTGAAAGTAAACTCAAACAGGAAAATATTAGGGCGTTTCTTGGTGGTTTGTTGCATGTTTGGTTTTTTTTCTTACTCCCACTAAGGAAGGTTCTGTTCCCCGGGGTTGGGTCGTGTGCATGTCCATCAGTCTGATGCCTCCTGCCTCCTAAGTTTGGGAATTTGGTTTTGAGTGATCACCTAATTCCTTGTCCTGCATATTGACAGTGTTGCACTGTGGATAACAGAAAATTAAAGCTTCGTTGTCCAAGGGAAAAGGTACTTTTTTAAAAGTGGAAAGACTGCAACACAATTAAGCAGAGAAGGATCCTCCAAAGGAAGAGGAGCATCTACACCTGCTGCTTTGTGTAGGACTTGCTGGTAACCTTCCTCAACCAGCAAAGCGTGAAGCACAGGAATGGGAGAGCCGCCTGTAGGTAATGCTTCTGCAGGGGTGATGCGGCGTGCTCTTGGAGACAGTTGCTTTTGTTATTTGAAGTCATTGCTCAAATAAGCTATCAGCAGCATCTCCTGTTGCCCTTCTGCAGCCTTTGCTGTTGATGCTAGCCAGATCCTGGAGTGGCCTCTCTCTGCATGGTACAAGCGCCAGGCTGTTGGAGCATGTCAGTGATCTCCTTGCAGTGATGGTGAGGCCGCTGGAGCCAGCAGAGTAGCAGTGGTGTGAACCTCGAGATAGACCATATACCTATTTCTGACCCTGAACCAAACCGCCCCGCCGCTTGCATGGGCACAAGGCTCCACCTGCTTCTGGGCTGCAGAGCTTCTCAGGCTTGGTTGGAAAGGTGGGGGATGCTGGGAAGGCAGGAGTGCGATTACCCAAACTGGAAAATCGGCTGGGATGCTGCAGTTGAATCCCCCTTGGTGAAAGCCTGTAGGTTTAAATTAAGACTTGATCTGTTCCCTCTCAAGAGCAGTGGCATTTAACCTTCTGCAAATGGCAGCCGGAAGACAAAAGGAGCCCTGCTGGGTACCGAAGGGAAGCTCGCAGGGGCTGTGGGGATTTGACGGGCTTTTGGGATGTTTCAGAGTAGTTTCTGGGAAGACTGCGATAAATCCATATGAATGAACTTGCCTGTACATGTACGGTATTCGCTTATTCATGGGAGAATGCTGTTTTTTCTCCCCTTTGGAGCTGAGCCCTTGGTGGTTCTGGCAGAGCAGGCGGTGTGAGGAGGATGTCGATTCATCTCCCCTTGCGTGCTGCGATAGGATAAAGGCAGAGCTGTAACTCTTAGTCCTACCAGACGGCTCTGAAGGCTGTAAATCCTCCATTAGGCATAAACACAGCCATTTTGGTTATTTATAGTTATTTACACTATCCATTTATATCTGTCAGGAATGAAGGCGGTTTTGACATTGCAAGCTTCTATCAGGTTATCTTTAATCAGTTTAGAGGCACCTAAGCCACAAATATATCAAATAGCTGATCCTAATGTCGGAGTCCTCTAAAGTATGACTGAATTATTTATTTTGTTATGATGAAAATGTCTGGGCTTTATTGGGTTTTCTTTGAAGAACTTGATTCTGCTTGAAGTCTGGAAGATAAAAGATCAGCGATTGTGTCTCCAAGTTTCTTATTCTGAATCCTTCAAGGCTTTTCATTTTTCACGAGCCGCTGTTACTACTTTACAGTCAAGGTGAGGGAGTTGACTTCTTTTATTCTGTTAAGAGGTTTAAGTACATAAGAGCTTTTATCTTTACTAATTATGCCTTGCACGGGTAAATCCAAGATGCATGCGGCATCAATTAGGTGAGAAGAGGTGGGCTGCGTGGTGGGAGCTGTTGCATGTTAATCGCTGAGAAGAGTCCACTGATATCGGTGGTGCTGAGCAGAGCCCTATCATTTGGAATAGTTTAATACTCTGGCGCCTTTAAGTCAATTAAGTCTGACAATGCAGGAGGGACCGTGTGTGCATGGGTTCCGATCTCCTACCACTGGGCACGTCTGGATCATCAGCCAGGCTTCTTGCACAGGTTTTTGATGCAGGAAAGAAGTGATTATGGTTAACTGAACGAATGTAAAAAAAAAAAAAAAATTAAAAAATTATTAGCAATAGTCAAAAGTGAGGTGAGTGGGGCGGTCAGCTTAGTGGCTGCAGGCTGTTGTGGTAAGTGCATGTGAAAATGTGAACTCCTGCTTGTGGGCCTGCAAGATATTAAGCTGAGTGGAATCAAAGGATGAATTCATTTTTGGAAGAGAATATTAAAACTCTAATTAGACTTTACAAGTAAATAAGCACCACAAATAAATCTCTATCATCTTATCATTCCTGTTCCTAATTAGTCCTCTGCTAACTAAAGCCTCGCTTCGTTCTTCTCTGATGCACCTATCCAGTTGAACTGCCAGGAGGCAGTTCTCCTCTCTGAAAGCTACTTGTTTTGTTGTTGTTTTAATTTTTTTATTAATGTGTACTTAAAGTAGTAATTGTCCCATTGGGTCAGTTCCGGCCGGTATTCTGCCTTTGGCGGTGGTTCCTGCCAGATGCTTTGGCTACACAAAGTTTGTAGTGGAGAACTATGGTGATAGGTTTCCCAGGTTGATCATGATGTTCTAAACCAATGATTACAGGTAGGTGGAAAGAGCTGTCTGCATAATGAGATATCTTCAGTTGTCAGAATTGGTCTAGGGAGGTAATGTTTCCTTTCAAATAACCAGAACTTGCTGTTCATAAATCACAGTTAATCTGTTTATTACACTAGCATATGAAGCTGGAAGTCTGGAGTGTGCTATAATGCTTAGCTTTAGGAGCAGAGCTGTAATAGTAGCAGCAGTTTCAAATGATTTGAAATTGGGGGATCAGCAAAATGCAGGAGTTTGTGGAGGCTCTGGGCATTAAAAATGACTGCTGAGGATTGATGAGTTTCTTTAACAAATTGTAAAATCCATCATGCAGGAGTTAGGGCATGAAACTGCCCTCCTGAGCCGCATAAACCATGGGTTTGGAAGTATTGCATGACAGCGCACGCTACTAGGAAGCGAGGTTTTGAAAGATGTTTGGTTTTCCTTTTGTTTCTTCCTATTGCTGCCTGGAGTTTAAATGCCAGCACAGCATGGGCACGCAGCTCCCCAGGCTCTGGGGGTGCTAGGTGGGGCTGCTCCCAGGAGGAGCTTTTCAGTGCTCCTTTGTGGTGCTGAGCCTGAGACACGGAACGCTTCTCGTGCCTGGGAATGACTCCCTCTCCCCTGCCTCAGCCTATACCAGGGTGGCTGCGCTTCCCATGGTCTCTGAAAATCCTGATACAGGTTGGACAGCTTTGCACAGCCCTTGCTTGTGCGGGATGGAGCACTTGACATGCCGCCTTGGGGTCCCTCCTTGCAGGAGCTCGCTCGCTGGCTTTTGCTGCTATTTCCCTTCCTGCCCATTTGAGTTCTGCAATGTACACCCACGCTGATGGCCTCTCGCGCTCCCGTCTGCGTTTCCATGTGGAGGCAGCCCCTACGGGGTCCCTGTGTTGGGCGCCCATAGGCTGGCTGCTGTGGGAAGAGGCTGCATCATGGCCTTTGCAGAGGGCTGGCAGTGACCCCCTGGCACATCCGCGGAGGAGCAAAGTGTGCGTGGTGGGAGATATCCCCAGCCCCTGCTTTTGGGGCCTTCGTGGCTTGAAGGATGCAGCCATGGGGAGTTGTGTGTGGTTGAGATCCCTTGCCTGTGTCCTGCTTCTCTTTGGTTTTCCCCGCCATTAAGTTAGCAGAGGGCTTTTTGTAACTTCCTACGTGCTGCTGCAGCAGTTTCTAAACACTGTGCTTGGTTTCTGGGCTTAATGGTCTCCAGTTCAGAATGTGCAGAGGAATTCCTGGATTCCTTTTTTTCAGCTGCTGGGGTACTGTCTCCTGCCAGCTCTGCTGCTGCTTTTCTGCTGTGAAAGGGGATGGTGCTCCCCTGCTTCTGAGGGCCGTAGGGAGCTGTTGCCCATGGAGCCAGTCCCTGGGCAGGGCCGTGGCAGATGCTGCACCCGCATCCCCTTGTGTCTGTGGTGCTGTGCCTCCCCGGGGGTGGACCTTTTGGATGGGGAGGTGTCTGGGCTGGGTCTCTGCAGGAGCATCGTGGCCTTGCTGAGATACCTGAGGTGTCTCCTGCAGCTCCTCCACGTCCGCATCCCAGCGTCGTGCAGCGCGGCGGTGCTGCCTGTCTCGTCTGCTCTGAACCCGTGCTGGCAAAACACGATCCCCTGCCTGCCGGAGCGTGCGTTGGGAGATAACCGGGGAGCGACAGCTCCTGCGTTCCTTCCAGCCTTCTGCTCCGGCAAGCGGCCTGTTTTCTGTAATTACCTTTTCAGCTGCAAGTTATCATCTTTTGATAGTTCAAGTACTAAACATTCTTAAAATGCCTCCTAATGCTATAAAGCAGTCAAATTACACCTTTCTAGCTTACGGTAGGATGATATAAATGCCATGCTGCCCTTGAATGTGGTGTTTATGGAACTGCTTGGTGCCGTTGGTGGGTTTTTTTGTTTGGTTTTTTTTTTCCCTCTTTGTAATTCCAGTACAGAAATAGTCACAGCAGCGTCTCCTCTCTCGTGGTCTGAGAGGAGAAATAGAGGCATCCTCATCGTGCAAAGTGTTTACAATGCAAACAAGAGGTGGTCTGCGTTTGCTGGGGAAAGAAGCCAGCCCCCAGCAGTAAAGGCAGGGACTGTCTCTAAAGAAAACATTTTGCTAGATTGTCACCTACTTTACTTTTAAAGCGGCAATAAGATACAACGATAAAATGGCCAATGGCGCATTTCATCTGAGGGAAATGAACTCTTGCCGAGCCAATTAAACTGTCAATACGCTGTGGTTTCATGTTCCCTCGAGCAGACTGGGTCACCTCAGGTGTGTTACTCACTCAGGCCTCACCACTGATGTGAAATCAATTTTAGCAATTTATAATCTTTCATTTTACTGTGAAAGTATATTAATCTGTGAAAAACACCACTCAAACAGTGAGGGCAGATGAGTTTTCTACGTGAGTGTGTACAGCTGGTAGTGCCCCTTGGATTACCTGGTATGTAGAAGCCTGTGTAACTTTTGAACATGCTGAAGGCACTTGACAATCCAGTTCTCAAGCTTTGGGCTTCTAAAATCGCAGGAGGATGTTGCTCTGGATGACCTCCTTGCTTGCTGCATGGACATTGTTTCTCTGAGGTAGGCTTTGTTCTGGCAGTTTTTTTGGATCTTCTGTTGCTTTATGGGTGGTTGGTGGATACCCGGTACACCTCAGAGAGGTGGTGTCCCTTAGTCCTTCCTCCGCTCTAACAAGCGGAGTGTGCCAGGTGGTCTGCTTTTCTCTGAAGGGCCTGGGTATCTTTATGGGTTCAGGCAGCAAGGGTGAGTGCCTGCACCGTGTTTATTTACGAAAGTACCAAACTGAGCTGTGTTTAAAACATCTCATCTTCCTCTTAAAATGAAATCTCAGCTTCAGGAGCTTTGTGAGGATTGTCATGATGTTGAGTAGTGGCCACCTCTCAGCACAGCAGGAAAAGACCCATGTCCTGTCCCCTGCAAGTATGCTGAGTTTTGGAGTTACTGGAAGAGTCTCCAGCCCTGTCTTTGCCATGTAGCCAGTTGATGGGCCTGTGTTGGAGTTTCTGCACCCAAGTCAGCTGTGACCCTGAGAGATGAAGGGAAGCCTTCTTGTGTCAGTGGGTAACTTGTCTGGCATCAACAGTGCTGGAAAAGAAATTAAAGCTCTTGCACTTGGCTGCACAGGAGTGTGATCCAAGTGCATCTCGGAGACAGATTCCACCAGGTGATTGGGAAGAGCCCCACATTTTGTTAACATCTGGGAAGGGATGGCATTTGTCTCACTAATGCCCAGGGCTGGCAATGCTCTTCCCAGCTGAAAACAAAAATGTGATAGTTTGTTTGGTGCTGTTGTCTTCTTTGTGGTGCGCTTTTGCTTTGAAAGCCAACACGAAGAAAGCCTTCTGGCTTTCTGATAAACATCAGCCTAACAGGTTTTTTTCTCCTCACAGATGGAAGATATTTTTCTTCTTAATCTTGATCCAAAAGTCTCAATGACACTGTAGTTGATCGCGGCTCCTGTGCAACCTGTGTGCTGCTGGTGGTGCGTGGGTGGAGGGCTGGAGTCAAAATCAATTCCCATCGGCCCACCGTGAATTAAGGAGTTGATTGCGGCGTGCCCAAGGATGTTTTCAGCTCTGCCTTGCGTGGTAGATCAGTTCAAAACTAATGACCAGCATGATGAGGCGACATCTTTTTTTTTCCACCCTTCCCTCTGCTGTCATGGCTGGGTGTGATGTTGGCAGGATGGTGATACCTTGGCAGGACGGTGATACCTTCGCATGCTCAGGTCTTACGCTAAGAAGGGAATCATAGAATCACAGAATCATAGAATCACTAAGGTTGGAAAGGACCTCTGAGATCATCAAGTCCAACTGTCAACCTAACACCACCATGCCTGCTAGACCATGTCCTGGAGCGCCATGTCTATGCGTTTTTTGAACGTCTCCAGGGATGGTGATTCAACCACCTCTCTGGGTAGTCCGTTCCAATGCCTCGCTAAATACTTAAGGGTGTATTTATGCAATGAGCTAAATATCACTCGAAGCTGGATTTAACAGTGGTTAGATTGAATCTATCCTTGCTGCAGTGTGCATGCTGGCTCGCTTTCCTTGCATGGTTTTGATGCGATGCTGAGTTACACCTGTTTGTCCCAAGTAAGGCTGGTGGGTCAGAGTTGGACAACTGCGTTTGTATGTGGCAGTCAGTGCTGTGCAGAAGACGAGAGAAAACTGTGGCATGTGAAAGTAAATGCATTTCCGTGAAGCAATGCATCCATGAATCAATGTGTCCTGTACGACAGATGAAATGTAGGAAGCACTGCATAGTTGATCTGCTAATATTTTAAAAAAATCTTAATTAGAAAAAAAAAATCATCTGAATGTGTGCTTGGGGGGGAAAAAGTGAAGATTAAAAAACCCAACCCTCTGAGACAAGGGAGAACAAACAGCGGTGTAGATCAATTGTAAATAAATTCCATTGCTGATTAGCTCTTCCCAAATTTGTCGTCTTCAGGTTAGAAAATCTATGACTGAGTGTCATAAAGAAGCAATTTTAAAAGCGGTAGAGAACAGTAAGGCTGCCTCTAGGATTACAGCTCATAGCTGTGGAATTCACCCTTTCTGAAGGAAATGGGTGAATAACAGATTGCAGTATTGCGGCGTATTCGTACTGGTCAAATTCCTAGTATGATTGCAGTGAAAAATGATGTTCCTTTCTTTTAGGGAAAGGAAATTAAATCGGCCTAGTAATCCATGTGAGGAGATTGGCTTGCACTGAAAGGGAAGGAAAGAATGTGAAGGCTAATCAGATCAACGCGTTCTCTTGACTCTCTCTCATTAAAAAAAATCAAATTGCTACCGAATTTCCAAGGAATTGTATTAAAATGACACACATGCTTTTACTGCCTTTTAATTACAAAATTATTTCAATCTGCTTGAGTCATGCATGTAAGCGGGCTATCAACTGTTCTTAAATATTGGCTCGTAAATTCCAAACAGTTCTTTAAGTGAAAGAAAATAGTATCCCTGTTCCTTCAGCTGAGTATGCCAGCCCGGATCATGGGAGGGTGAGAACTACCATTTGTACCAGAGAAATCCTCACTGGCTAATTTAGGTGCTTGGCTTCCCTCTGGACGAGGCTTTTAAGGTTGTTATTTATGCTGTCGTTTGTCAGAGGAGTGCTCAGTCTCCGGTGTCCGGTCACACAGCTGTGATCGACCTTCTTCTGCAACCTTTGGGAGTTGTTATGTACTTAGTGAGGGCCCGATGGAGGTCTCTGAGGTGGCCCAAGAAGGATTTTCATGTGTGTTGTAATGCACAGCCCCCCTGGGCGGGGATGCACGGGCTGGTGGATGGCTCTGCAGCTAAGGCACCTCTTGTGTAGAAAAGACATTTAAAAAAAAATAAATTAGTCTTGTCTAAAGAGAAAAATGACCAGGAGAATGGTGAATTGCTTGCACAGCATTTCTTATGACTGAAATGTTTATTGTAAAGGGGAGTTGGCTCCTGCTGTTAGTGCATCAGTAAGAAATGTTGAAAACATACTGGGTGGTTTTTTTTTGGGGGGGAGGGAGGGGGCTGAGGGATTTGCAGGAGCCCGGTGCTGTGTGTGGTGCAGTTCTTGTGTGCAGGGCACCGCAGCCAGCTCTGCAGAAGCACTGCTGCAGATGCTCACGAGCATTACCTGTGAGACTAACCTGAGGTTGTCCCAGGATTAGGCAGCGAGTTGGTTTTAGGTGAGATTAGAGATGGTTGCTCTTGCCCGTGGTCCTGCAGGAGGATGGTGTGGCAGCTTGGTGAGCTGTGCGTCGGGCTTTACCCTCTCTAGAAACCAGGGGGACAACAGGAGGACGATGGCTGGCCTCTGGGCTGGTGGGGTGTTGCTGTGGGATGTGCGGGAGGCTGAATGCCGGGAGGCTTTGCAGGTGTTTGGTGCACATATGAACAGCCCATCATCGCTGCGGTTTGCTGTAAGTTCACATCTGCCCAGCTGTGCTGAGTTCCTACAGCAGCTCTCCCTGGGGCTGGGACCTGAGGTGGGGCTGGGACGCATCCATCGTCTGTCGGCTGGCACGGCGGGGAAAGCACGCGTTGCAGCGACCAGGAGGTCGCGTGCTTATTGCAAGTTGTGTGATGCGGCGTTGTAATAAATGAAGAAAGTGCCTGCATATACATGGGTAGTCGTGAAGAGAGGGGAAAGGTCTGCCTTGAAGAGCACTCCTGCTGATGTAGCCTTCGTTGTCCTTGGGAATGAGCTTTGTGATTTCTGAGGAAAGATTAAAGGTATGTTTCCATACAGAGTAGCTCTTCTCATCTGTGTTTGCTGAGAGATGGCACTTGCATGTTGGAATTTACAGCAGCTTTAAAGCTGGAGGTGATAAGCTGTTCTTTCTCCTCTCTTGCTTTGTTCATAGTCTGTTTGTTTAGATAACGGCCTGGAAATGATATTAGTAACCCTGTACGTCACATTTTGCTACCAGCGAAGAATAAGCAGTGCGTTTGACATTTGGGGAGATGGTTCATTTTCTAAGGGATGTGGTTCAGAATCTACTTCTTGAACTAATGGACAGTATAATGCTTTTTTTTTTACTAGGTTGCTTACATTTTTACCTTGAAGATGCACTGTAAAGTGCACTGCATTAGTAGTATTAAAAGCAAATGCTTCACATCAAATGAGAAGGCAGTCTTTGAACTGGTGAGAGGTTGAAAACCATTTATTTCTCTGGCTTGTGATGCTGCGCTGTGACATAAGCATGAAAAATAATTGGACTCACTGGTAAGTAAATATTTGATCCTGAAATTCATCTTGAAGATACAGAGCTGGGGGAAAAGTAACCTCTTCAGATGCACATTGGTTCTCCTGGATTTGTCTCGCACCAGCAGCTAGATCACGAAATTGTGTTCAGAAAACTACATCAGAAGAACGTTATTGAGGGTGAAAAGTTTATGAAGGTTATGAACAAACCAGGCAATTTCTGCAATCTCAGTTTGGTTTCTTGTGTCCTGAACCTTTAATTACAGCATCGTGTATTTTTCCACAAGCTCCTTCCCTTGTGTAAGGGCACTGAATGAATGCCCCTTAATGAACCATTTTCCTTCTCTTTGTTTGATGCCTGATTCTTAATACTTTCAACTAACACTTAAGGACAGAATTCTTCAAAATTTTCAATTGCATGTGAATATTTTTATGCTGCTGCTTGATGTTTGATCCATGGAGAGAAAAGCTAAAGTTCAGGAGGAGCCTAATTAAGACCTTTCTTGACTGTGTTCACAGCAGTGTAGCAATATATATTCACGATGTAGGTCTTGGATTTGGGTACAGACTCTTTGGTTAATGCTGGCTTTATGTACTCCACACCTCTTGACTTCTGGAGCTGGCAAGGCAAGGAGCTGGAGGAGCAGTGGCCAACTTCCAGGTATTTCAGCTTTGCCTTTAAGCTAATAAAAAGGAGCAATAATGTACCAAAACCTGGGCTGTCTTTGAGAAAAAACAGGAAATTTTAAGTTGAAAGCAACAAAAAAAATCAACTCTTATTCTCTCCCTCTCCCTTCAAAGTACAAGTGAATTGGTACATTTTTGTAGATAAAGCAAAAACCTCCAAAACTCAACCACACCCTCAAACTGTGACAAAAAAAGTTCATGTTTATACAGACTTGCACAAAATCCTGTCGAGAGTCGAGTTCTGTTTCAAAGTCTGGGAAATGTTTCAGCTAATTAAAGAAAAGGTCAGCAGGATTTTTTCACTGTAGGCAAAAAAAAAAAAAGATAAATCTTTCTCCTCTGCCTTGATCTCAGAAGCAGTCGAACCATTTTGGCTGAAATTAAAATTTGCCTGAGGCAGACAAAAGGCATGCAAAGTTGCAGTCCAGATGGTTAGAGCCTGGCAAAATTATAGGTAAGGAGGAATAGGGTCTAAAGATCAGACACATTAGGCAACTGTAATATGCAGGCTACCAGCTCTGCCTATAATCAGTTATAATATTTAATCTAAATGTCTGTTGCAGAAAGCTATTGTGCTGTTCCGAAGGGTGATCATTCATTCAGAGACTTGGAAGGGACTCAAAAGCTGTACTCAAAGTGAGCTTGCTCGCAGAATGTGAGAGGGCTTTTTATTCTCTGTATGTATGGTGTTAGGAGCGTGTCACCTCCTAACAGCCAGATCTGCGTGAGGAATGCCTGCCGTAGTCGTGCACACCTCCTCAGGTGTCCGTGCTGCTGTTTTACTCTTCCTGAAATCAGTCTGTGCAATAGATGAACATAACAGATCTAGTTCATGAACAAATCTGAAGTTTGACTTTACTACTGATGCGCTGATGCATTTGTAATGAAAAGTTTTGTTGTGATCCTGTAAACAGCTATGCCTTTTCTATTCGTGTTTGCAACGTTGCAAAGTGGGGTAAAATTTACCCAAAGTATGGGTAAATTAAAGTGTGTGTGGATATTCTTGCATGGAAGGCATTTCAGTACCGCTTTTTAAACTCTTTGGGGACTAATCCAGCAAGAGAACTTAGTTGTGGGCTGAGACATGATCACCTCTACAAGGACTTGACTCTAAATGCTATCAATGTGCCAGAGTTCCTTAATGTGCAGAGGAGAGGAGGAGAAATGGAACAAGAGAAGGAAAAGAAGATGCAATTTTATCTGTAACAGGAGTTGAGCCTGTTTTAGGTGGCAGGAGCTGAAGAGAAGATGCTGCAGTAGCCCAAGCTGAGCCTGATGTCACTCTCTTGAGAATGAAGCACTGCTCAATTCTGCACATAACATTGCTGATCATGGTTCATGGGGCAATAAAAAGTGGAAAGACCACCAGCAGACTGGAACAAAGCTTCATTTTTATGTTGTACCAAAGTTATGCTTTTGAGTTACTCTGGGTTAGAGCTAATCTACCCTGTTAATACCGGTTTTTGGTACTAAAACGAGCTGTTAGCTGCACAAAATGATGAAGTCAGGTGGTGACCCGAGCCCTTAGATCTTTAGGGCTGTAAAACTCTTGTGGTGTTGGTGTTTCCCATGGCCAATGCCCGTTGTGTCTGAGCCCTTCTGCCACGACTGTCCTGGGGAAGCAGAGATATATCTCCTCTTGTGTTTTTGTAGAGGTCTGAAAGTGCACATAACTCACTGTGATATATTTGAAGGCTCCAGGAGGAGTGTTTGTGCATGTATGAGAGCTGAGGTCGCAATAAAACAGCAGCTTCTAACCTCAAGGGTAAAAGGGAAAACAGGGCTCCTACGTGTTATTTCTGTAGAAGACCCTCTGCCTTGTCTTGAGTGATGCATTGAAGGGAGGCTTAAGGGACCCCTTCAAGACAAGTAGAGTCAACATAGCACTTTTCTTCCATCCTCTCTATAGACATAATTTTGGGTTGCCACCTCTACATGCAGAGGTGTTGGAGAAAGGATTTAAGACTGCCTGGGGACTGAGGATCAAGTCTTGCCTCCCTGCTTTCCTCCAGGCTTTACACGTCCCTTCTCCAGAAGAGCATCCAGCTTTTCAGCCCACTCCCAAGGTAGAGGTTTTTGGTTCTGTGCTCCCTGTATTTTAAATTTATTTGTTTTTCTAACCTGCCAGTGGCTAATACTTCATTTAGCTCCCTGGCCCCCCTCCCCTCCTTGGCTGTGGTTGCTGGCTCCTCCGCTCTCCGTGGCGCGTCCCGTCTCCCTCTCCCGGAGCGAGATGGTTGAGGAGGTCATGCAGTATTAATAGGGAAGCAGATCTCTGATTTTGTTTCTGCTTATGGACTCTGACATTTCTGACGTTTTCTGAAGTGTAAAATGTTTCAGAGAAAACAACAACTTGGCTTTTACTGAAAAATTAATTATGTTGGCACTTTCCCCTTTGCAGTGGGCTTTTGTCAGAGGACAAAGCCACTAACATTACGGGGCAAGGATAAGATGGTGAAAGGACAGCAGTGACATTAAAGAGAGAGAATCTGCATTAAGGTAAAAAGATCTAATTAAGTGTTGATTATCAGGGAACGATGTAAACTCGTCAGAAAGCATTACCTTCTGTGCACTTACTGTATAGAGCTAATTTATACACCCAAGTTTATCTGCTTCATAAATTAGTCTTTTCTCTAATTACAGTTAACGGACTATGACTTTCCCTGCTCGTCAGTGGTGATGTCTGTCCCTCTGCCCCTCTCGATGCGCAGATACAGCCGGTACAGCAAAGCACGGGCTGCCTCTTCCCTGCTGCTCCGGGGCGTCTGGAGGTGCAGGGGGGGAAACCAGCCGGGTTTTCTGCATGTGTGCAATTCTTCAAAGTTTTCGCAGATCTAGTTTAGTAAAAGGTACAAGGGGAGGCAAAATACCAAAGGGCTGTCCTGTTGATCCTTTCTGACCTTTTCACGTTGGTTTTCTTTTTGTCCTTTGAAAGGAAGGGATCATCATCGAGCCTCAGTTCAGAACTGGGGAAGTGACGATGTTGGTCCTTGATGAAATCTAGGATTAGGGGCAACACCTAAATGGCAGTGATGTAGCTTATACATATATTTATCTTGGCTTATAAATATGTGGTGGTTTGTACCCAGCCCCTATAAGGGGCAGTGGTGCCGTTGTGTCTGATCTTGCTTCTCTCTGGGGTTTGCAATCCCAAGCGTACAGCGGGTGACAGCAGTTGAGTGCGGACAAAAAGGGGATGCAAAGAACCGGGTGTGACGATGGGCATGTGAAGAGCTGTGGTCTTAGCCTCGCAGCAAAAAGAAGGTGGGAAGGAAGAACCACCTGAAGACGTAGAAAGAAGTAGCCTTGCTCGTGTTTCTGGTGGCCCTTCAGGTGTAGTGGAGCGTGGGAGACAATTAAGTAGTTGTCCAGTACATTTAAATTTCTATTTTATTTCTTTAAATGGTCTTCAAGAAGAAATGGAGCTAGAACATGGGCTGATAACATGGGCGGAAAAGAAGAATAGTTATTGTACTCAGAGTTTGCTTGGCCATTAGTATTCTATTAAATTTTCCCCTGCTTCTAATGATATGAGGAATGCTGGATCCACTTAAAAGGCTGCATGTCATTAAAATGGTATCTGACAACAGTTCGTTCACTGCTTATGATGCTTTTGATTGTTAATATAGATAAAATGTAAATGATCAGAATATAAAAACTCTTTTGTCTTTCTAATGCTTTCAGCTGCCTATTAAACAAATTGTACAGGAAAGTGACTAGTCTGTTACTTAGTGCAGTGGTGTCACCCGGATGCTTCGGAATGCTTAATGGCATTCAGCGAAGTGTCCTTGGTTTGTTTATTTTCCTACTAGTAATGACATTTCAGACTAAGTCACAGACGCTCCTTCAAAATGCAGTTGCCTTGTCCTTACTACATAATCATATTTTTTGCATTATGGTACTGTCTTGCAGAGTATTATATCAGGATTTTAATGAGCTTTTAAACCCATGTAGCATAGGGGTGGCTGTTCTGTTGGGCTGAATTCTCCTTTACTGTAGCGTAGCGCTGCATCGAGGTGTCCATCTCTTTATTTCGTGGTGTGTGTAGTTTAAAAGCATTCAGAGGATGGTGTGCAGGGATTGTTTTTCTGCTCAGGACCTTACAGCATGTGCATTTGTCAGGTCCCTGTTGCCCGGCTCTAAGAGCTGAAGGGGAATAGTTGAAGACTAACCTTTTTTCAGCCATCTGACTTATTTTTTCAGTGCGTGCTGCTGCATGAGTCTGTGTAGGTTTTGCTTTCTCTGCCTCCTGTAATACTATCATGGTCTCTCTTGCGTAGAGGAGATGACAGCTGTTCATTGACTCCATAGTAGGGTGTAGTAATAGGGACTGTAATAGCTGCTGGCCAACACCATGCATATTAATGGCACGTATAGGTACAACCGGACACTTCTAGCAGCTTTGCCAATGACAACGGTTCTGCTGAAAGGTCCCCTGCATGAAGGATGTTTGGACTAGCTTGCAGTTAGTCACTACAGCTGCAGAAAATGGAAGTGTATGTTGGTGCACCACTAGTCTTGCTCCTAACCAGATTGCTTTTGTAGGCAGCTTTCATCCCGTTGTGGGGAGCATGCTTTGTTCCTGCTGGTGGCAGCGAGGAGATGCGTCCTGGCTTCTGACCACTACTAAAGGTACCACCTGGTGGCCCTTTGGCAGTGGGCTGAAAGTCTCTCTCTGCGGTTGCGTTGACCACTCTGCTGCCAGCGGTCTGGTCCTTCTGCATAACTTCAATAGCAAAGCGTCTTGTACTGACCTGTCCCTTCTTCTGTCACCAAATGCAGCTATGGGGCAGCACTGCGTCCTCCTTCATGCTATCTAACAAACTTCACAAACTCAGATGCAACGTTATTACTGTTGCAGAGGCCTGCTAATTATTTAAACCCGAAGGTCAATGAACAGTTATGATAAGAGTTGTGTAATATGATTGCAATAGCGAAATAATTAAAATTTTAAAAAGCAGTTTAATGCATCTTTGACGTGGTGCCTGGGGAGCAGGCAGGAGTCTTGTTTTAATCACTTAATAGCAATTTAACAAGCAAGGCGGTGTAGCAGATTGAGGGGTGTTAGGAAGTGTAGTGTCGATGGAGAATTCAATCGGATTAAGGGACCAGCTCAGTAAACAGGAGCTGGTGAGCGCTAGCGGGGGGCTGGAAACCCAGGGAGGTCAGTGCCCCTAGGCTGCCCCGTGTTGCATGTACGTGGCGCTCCAAAACTGACTATGAGTCATGGGGAGAGGCTGGCCAAAGACCTGAAAATTGTGGAATTCCCAGCTGCCTCATGCAGCCCAGTAACAGAGAGCATCCAACTGTGCGAGGGCTGGTCCGAGACCCTTGGAAGAGGGTTTCGCTTGAGCAGCACATGGCCAACTAATTTTTGGAGGGAGAAGAACAAGAGGCAGAGGTGGGGGCTTGCCAAAACCCTCTGCCTGGCAGTAGTTCAGAAAGTACAAAACACTGCAGTGGGGGACAGGGGTCTCCAAAATGTGCTACGGGGGGTGTGTTCAGCACCGGGTGAGAGCTGCTATAGGGCTGATGCTTCGTCGGGGACGAGGACAGGGTTGGTCTGGTGTGTCCCCTTGGGCCAGCTGGAGGGGAAGACCCTGCGCAGGTTCCTCTGGTGGCCGTGGTAGGTGAAGGAGCTGTAGCTGTAACTGGGAGCTGTTTGTTTTCCAGAGCAGCATGGCAGACCTTGGTTGTCCATCTGCTGCCGCTGGTGTTTCACTGCATCGGGACGTTTTATGTGTATTTGTGGCTACCCTGGGGCGCTACCCAGACTTGCACGGAGATGGTTGTGTTGCAGGCCACCGGCACGAGTGGTGAACAGCGTGGGGGCAGTTTTGAGGTTTCCTTGTACAGAAAAGTGCCAGATTGTTCAAACTGGAAAATGCTGACTTGAAAGGCAGTTCCCTGTCTCTCACAAGGTTAGATTTGCCCTTCTTGATAGAGTATTTTAGCATGCTGGACCCTAAAGCATGGACGTTTTCTTTAAGGAAAGAGAAATACCGTCTGCTGTTGCATCGCAAGCAGAGTCTCGGGCAGATGTAATTGGTAGCTGTAAGGTCAGGCACTGGTGCTTTCTTCTGCTTTCATTTTGGTTCCTTCTTTCAGGAAAGCTACAGATGTGTCCCTAGGTGCGTGGGACAGCTTTTTGTTGTTCTCTGGTTTAGTAAGGATTGCATGCAAATGGAGCAAAGCATTTGCCATCCACCCTCCTCAAGCATTAACACTTCATGATTTCAAGCCGGAGTCTTCCTTTGAGAGCTGTAACTGTGCTGGCCTAGATAAACGTTAACTGCAAGAATTATCTTTCCTTCGGTGTTTAGGGTGCGTGGGACCCTGCTTTGTGTTGACACAAGTGAGTGTACGATTGCAGATGCTCAGAGGAAAGGCCACTCGGCAGTTGTAGGGATGTGCTGGTCGCTGCTTTGCAGGGGTGGAAGTTTTGGGGTGGTCTTTGGGTATTTGCTTAGCAGCTCCCAGTTCGTGGGTGCTGATCTGAAAGCTAACTGGGCATCTTTCCTTGACAGATCAGTGATGAGCACGCAACCCTGACTGCCACATTGAAAAAAGCGATTTTGCACAGCATTCTGCACTGCATGTCTCTCTTTTTTTTTCGTAGGGCTCTTTTGCTTTCCTGTAAAATGAGGTAAGCGATTGTTGTGTATTGACAAATGGCTTGTAAATCAGCCACTCACTTGCCAGACAAGGAGAAGGTGGAAATGCCTTATAAGCACTTTCATGTTTTGTGATCGTTTTAATTCCAGAATATTTAGAACCTCTTTACACTGGTGCAAAGTAAAATAAAACATGGTCTGTGACAGGTGCCGAGACAGGCGCAGGAGGAATCGCTTCTTTGAGGGGCTGAGAAAAGGGTTTGTGGAGAAACTGCTGCAGCCCCCAGGGATGGGGGAGCACTGGTTTTTAGCTGTTAATTTCACTGTTTAAGGTCAGATTATGTTGATCTAAATCATGCAACTAATTCCATCAACAAGCAAGATTATTTACATAGCAGATGGAATTTAATTTGGGTGCTGCATCTCCTGCATTTCTCCCTGGTTTTGTATTTAGGTTGCACCTGAAAAAATAAACTGATGTCCATGTTAGGAGTGAGTTTATTATGCTTACCTTGCTGCAGAGGTGTTGAGCTGGGTATTTCC
This sequence comes from Psophia crepitans, assembly GCA_013399095.1. NCBI lineage: Eukaryota > Metazoa > Chordata > Aves > Gruiformes > Psophiidae > Psophia > Psophia crepitans. The sequence continues at coordinate 574,987 of VWZZ01001794.1, read as the reverse complement.
CTTATGGCAACTTACTTTTTATTGGTGTTTTTATGGCCCTTGCTGTAATTGCCATTCATCTTATTCGACTTCAGAGCTGGTCCTCCAGTTGCTCCAGTTCTCTGATTGCAGTGAAAGGAGACAGCTGCTTTTCCACATGTAGGATTTCTTTCTTTTGGCCTCCTCCCCCTGCTTGCCAAAGTCCCACACAGAGCTAATTTTGATGCCTTTGTAAATATTTTTGGTGTATAACACAGCAACAGTGGCACTGTGTAGAGAATCTAGGAAAAAAATTAATTTGAGAACTGGACAGAAAAATGCCTGTTAGCTAAAAACATCTGTTTCAGCAAAAAACCAAATGTCACAACCTTCATTTTTCCTAAACGCAAGCTGTTGTCTTCCAGCTAACATGGCGAGGAGCTGCCCTCGCCTGGGTACCTGGTTCAGGAACAGAGCTGGGTTTTTCTGCAGGGCATCCAGCGGAGGGTTAGATGGGAAGGGCTGAGCTTTTGTGCGCCCTTTTCACTTTGTTGTCTTGTTTTATTGCATGACACCTTCTGGAAGTGGGTGTGAATGATACGATACCTCTGCAGTCAGAGGGTTGCACAGAAGTGGTGTCCCTCTGACTGTTGCTTCCTTTGAGAGCCAGAGCAGGTGCCAGGACGTTGGCATGGGTTTTAAGGGGAGCACGTGGCTTTGTACAGGAACCGTGGAATGTTAGAGATCTGCACGTGGCAAAAATCTGGCTGTCCAAGAGGGGACCTGAAGCGGCACAGGACAGGAAGGTCCTCGCTGGGGGTGGTGGTGCTGCAGCAGAGTGTCTGCTGCCGCTTCCCTGATGCGAGAAAACGGAGAGGTTCACTCTAAAGTCCTAAGCATAATGAGAAAATTGTGCTTTGAGTTTGGTTTTGTTTTTTCCTTCTCTCTGTGCTTATCTTCATCCAGAGCTCAGCACTGATCCTGAAAGGGAGTCACTTTTCCCTTCTCTCTTACATTGCTCTCAACTTCAGCCTTACTGAGTGGCTTCCACCCTTGCACCGTCACTCCGATGCATCTGCACAAGCACTCCTGTTCCTGCTGCAACTGATGTCTGTCTCTTCCTGACAAGATTGGGTCCCTTCTACAACCCAGTGAAATATTAAGTGAAGAATCTCACAAGTTTTAATGTTTGTCAAAAACTCTGTGCTGTGGTATGACTAGGGTCTACGACTAGCTCTTCCATGGTCCTCACATAAGCTTTCATTAGGAGATGAATGGAGATAACCAGTGTCCTGATAGGATCTGATCTTTCAGTAAAGAAAGTAAATGTCCTCTTTTTGTGTTCTGGTTAGGACAGCTTGTTTTGTTGGTGCTCGCTCACCTCTTTCCTCTCCTTTCCCCAAGAAGGAGAAGAAACAAAAAAACCCACAAAATTTTTGAGACGTAATTCAGGTCGGTTTCTTGGATCAAGGCATTCCCACCCCTTTGGGTCTGCATTTCAAGACCGTCGGAGGAAGGCATCATCTTTGGGCCGGAGATACCCAACAAGAGAACTGGTCCCAGGGAACTGGTTTCCCTGTGACAAACTGGTCACCTGCCCAAGACTGCGTTGCTGGAGCTGCGTGGGATCGGAGAATCGCTGCTCTGTTCCTCGGAGGTCAGTGACATTTTCTTGCCTGTTTGGATTTCCAAGTAGATAAGACGTTAAATGGAACTAAACCAGCATTCCACTCCCGAGAGCAGGACTGAGATTTTTATCTGGCTTGAGACTGTCGTCTCTGGTATTGTCTTTCTCCTGGAGCCCTGCTAAGTGTTTAATAGGTGCGCTGGCTTCTGAGATTACAAGCACTTTGCCGGAAACCCCATTTTGTATACTGATACCCCCTGAGGGAAAGCAATGCTCAAGTGTTAAGAGACTGGATTCTGTTTCACCCACCTCATATTATTATTACAAATCATATTATCTTAATGAAACAGGGATCCACGTATTAGAGAATCCGTTGTGTTGGCAAAAATTAAAGATGCATAGGAATTGCGATCATGTTACCATAATTGCCTCAGTGGTAACGTTAATGCTTTTTCACTTCAGTTGCTCCTTGTTGATTGAACAACCCTTTTCTGTAGGCTATAAATCTCAATGGCTCTGCTAATAAAGAACTAAATAGTCTAATAACGTTTCCAAACGTAGCATTGCTTCGCTTTTTTTAGGAGACAGCCATCTTTCATCCAAACCCCCGTCCAGTCTACGGTGTGACTGTCTCGTAGCTGTACAGTGCCTCACAATAGTGTCTTTGTTCCTTTTAATTACTTCTATGGGAGACAGGGTCAAAATTTAAAAAATGGTTAAAGATCTTATTAATTTCTTGCAGCTGTATCCAAAGTAAAGCCCCAAAGTGTTAGGTCCTGCTTTTTAGCTGTCACTTGAAGGGATCAAAAAGTGTTTAGCGGTTGGGAATCGCTGGGTTTGTCAGACAGCTGGAAGACAGCTTCTTGGGGAATTGGAGAAATCAGACACTTGTACACAGAGCTGCTAGTACCGTTAATTTTCAAATCCAATTGACATCTTAGCCTGGCAGCACTAAATGTAGCTGTATCTGTTTCTTTAGGTGGTGGAGTTTAAGTCTTGAGCTTAAATGTTTTCCAATCCAGCCACTTACTAGAAATGTAACAGGAGTTGGGTCTCTCAGGAAATCGGTAGCGTCTTGCAGCCCCGCTGTTAGAGCCTGGCGTTCGAATGAGGACAGGCACCGCGATCCTCCGGCACGTTCTCTTTTGCAGATTCAGCGAGACATTTCTGGTGGTGAAGTCACTTTGCTGTCTGTGAATTTAAACTATCATAAATTATTGTTGCTGAATCGAGAACGTAGTGACCCTAAAGCACAAGTCTGCCATGGAAAACACCCTAATCTTTTAGCCTGACAAAAAATGCCTCTTCTGCAGCTGCTTTATTCTGCAGCCTGTCTTGCAGAAGCACATCTGCTGGTCCCTGGGCTGGGGACTTCAGTCGGTGCAAGCCCCCCTCCTATCAGAATTGGTGCTATACAACTTTTTCATGTGGGGTGAAGAGTCAGCCAGGAGCCTGGGACCTGCTGAAAGATGGGCTAAAAGTGGCAGAAAACTGGTAGTTGTAATATCTGGTGACATAGTAAACAATACCGCAGCTAGTTAGTGCTGCTCCTTTTGCCATGGGTATGGACCCCAGCTGTGCTTTCTTGAACTGTGGCTAATTTGTTAGGTGCCCAGCTCCTCAAATTCTTCAAAAGTCTGGGTATGACCTTTCGTGGCTTTTTCTCCGTGCCTCTAGGATGCAGCAGCTTCCTATGCCATGGCAGACTAGAAGAGAACCAATGTTTTTTGAGGAAGCTTATCTGCAGGTCTATAGGCAGTGGCGAGATTCACAACGGAACCAACATCTTCGGTGGACTTAGTGGGATTTTACATGCTCTGAAACGTGTTTATATTGCAGGGATCAAACTCTGGCAATGGACTTAACTGCCCCCACCCCACTCAGCACGGAGAAGCAGGAGACAGACGGACTGCTGTAAAAGCCTCCCTTTGGAGTGTAGTCTTTGCATCCTAGTAACTATTCTGGCAGTAGATGATAAGCGCGGCTTAACTTTTAAGAGATAATGTTAAGCTTCCACGAGCGGGCATTGTGTTGTGAGCGGCTAAGCACAGGGAGCTGTCGCGCCTGCATAACCAGGTTTTCGCTCGGACACGTTGGACTGTAACTTCAGCACAGGATGGCAGGAGCAAAGGGGTCTGGGGGAGCAGGGCTCAATGACAGCCGTGCTGAAAGGGGTGCAAGGAGGCTGGCTGCAAGCAGCACTAGTCCTGCAGGACTCACAAAATGAGCACTTTGTGCCCCATGCCTTTATTATTTTTTTCATAGCTAGGTAAGCTTCTGCTGCAGTATCCTTGAAGGTATCTGTATGCCTTTACGTGCTCATATGTATGTTAGAGACACCAAACGCATCCCTTCACGCTCCTCTCCCCAGACTGCCTGCAGACAGTAAGTTAAAGCTTTGCAGATGTACCCAACGTTTCCACTCGCCGTCAGTGATACCACTGGTTTTCAGCTTCCAGAGATGACAGTACCTGGAGAAAACTTAATGGAAAGACTAGGAGAAGCTTGGTGTGTCCAGCAAGGGCTGTTTGCAAAGTGGTGTGACCAACTCTGTCATTCTGAGCAACGCAAAACGCTGAGCCAGCTTTGTTAGCTAAAGCGCTTTAGGTGGCTTTAATGTTTTCTTTGCTTAAAAGAGGCAGAGGATATGCTTTTTGATGTGTTATGTGGGTTTTTTTTTTTTTAGGAGGGAGGTAAGTGGTGGTGGTTGGTAAAGCGCATAGGGAAATAAATTTCTTGCACGTACCTGAAAATCCTTATTTTGTCGACATTCCACTTACATCTTAGATTTCCTGTCAATTTATATGCTTTCTGAAAAAATGCCTTCTTTTGGTGTAAAACAGCCTGAATATTTAAAACATGGCATTTTGATTAGCTGAACTATAGATTTGCTTTGACGTGTCATTTCTTTTGTTCTAAAACGCCCTGACAATTCATATCTGTGGCAGCCAAACAAGCAAATTTATGTATGAAGCTATTGTTCATTCCAGAAGTGTCACTGCTAAATGAGGCAGAGTTTAAGCATTTGATTCCTCCCCCCCCCCTCATGATGGGAGGTCCATTTCTCAATAATGAAAACAGTTTTCTGGCAAAATTCAATTAAATGAAATATCAAACATAAATCAGAACTGAGCTCTCATTGAGTTCCCATATGTGCCTATTGCTGCAGTGATAACGCTGGAAAAAAAACATTTCATTCTTCAAACTGTTCTTTTTGTCTCAATATTTCTTTTCTGGAGGGGAAAAACCACATAAAACAACAATGAAAAACAGCTTAGTGTGCTGCAAAGGCAGTCTTGGTGATGCTGTGTCTCCCCAGCAAACAGATGCGATGTAGTAAGGTGGAGGGATCTGGGGGGGCTTTCAGGTCCCCCTTTTACTGAACTTAACGAGCTTAAACTCGCCTCCCTCGTTCCTGTTGGGCACTTGTCCAGTTGGGTCTCAAACTCGGAGGTGTCTCAGACTCAGGTCCCTCCCAGAGCACAGCGGGGCTACTATAAGCAGGAAAGGTTTTTTTGGGAAATGCTGTTTTCCTGTCCTCAGGGCTGATTAGGACCACGGTTGTTCTCCACACACTGGGGACACTCATTACGATGTCACGTTCATACCTTTCTAGGATCTCTAAAATGGCACATTTTGTTTTGAGACATAATTTCAAGGAAGTGTTAATGCCTTTAGTTGAGACTGATCCATTTGGATGAAATGGGAAAATGCTGGGGCTGTAAAACCCTCACTCAAGTCCTGATTTCTGAAAATCTTTGCTGTTAGAACCAATTTTTTTTTAAAAGTGCCATTAATATTTTTAAGTTTAAAAAGCTGCTGGTGAAGCTCTTAATGTGAAAATACTTTTTTCCTGTGTTAGAATAGGATAATATAAATGGCTAACAAGGAAAGGTAGGTTAAAATAATCCAGATATATCCTGGAAAATCTATTTCAATTATGTTCTGTGTGCTTTTAGTGGAGACTATAAATTTTAAAGAATTAAGAGAGCCATAAAGATAAGTGTTATAGGAGCGTACATCTCACACTTCACCTTCAGAAATTAAAATATTTGCTGTGAAATCAGACGTTATAAGGGTCACTGCATTGCTTGTGGTCATTAATAGCAGGAGCTGACTGTTGGAAGAACTAAGGGAAACCACTTCCCTTAACATGGAAATTAAATGTGCAATTTACTGAAAATTCCCTTCCTGTGAAATAGCTCGCTGATGCTGGACTGTGTGCTAAAGGGAACTTGGCTTTATATTTCAAATTTGCATATGGACAGACCATCTAAACTTGTATCTGACTTGCATGAAATATTGATTAAATTAGCATAACATGAGGTCATTTTTTGTTTGTTTTTTTTTTTTTCCAGCGTAGCTGGGCAGTAAGGAAGACAAATGAGTTGTAACCAGGATGCTAATGTTTGTCAGTGTGAGCGCTAGCTCAGACAACAGGTACCGCTTTACCCTACCTGTACTTGTGTATTTCCAGGGGTGTATGTCTCTGGTAAGTGCTAGTCTGCTGCTCTTTAGGTAAAATTTGTATGACAAGCAACAATTACTTTAGACAACTACTGGCATTGCACTCAAAGCCACTCCCGGAATTTCACATAACGACATTTTCCACCAGAAACACCGTAAAACCCAAGAGGCAGAGCAAGCCTGGCCGCCTCCTCGTGGCTGCGCGGGGAGGAGGATTGTTGCAACGTAAGAAACTCTCTAATATTTCTAAATGTGAGCGCTAACACCGTAGCTGCCTTTGCTGGGCTTTTGGATGCTCCCTTTGGTGCTCATCGTATTTGCTTGCTAGTGGATTTCTGTGGGTTCCCACGCTGTGCAAGGCGGCTGTGGGTGCTCCTGCGCTGGTGGTTCGATATCTTTTAACTCCTCCCAGTGCTGCTTTTGCGTAAGGCTGGTGGTTCCCCCGTTCACACCCGGCGTCTTCATGTGTTCCCACTCCCTGGACTGAGCGGATCAGAGAGCTGCTGGAGGCAGGAGCAGAGAGGGCGCTTGGTCGGGGGTCTGTGTGCCAGCCAACCCGCACCATTTGGCACAAGGACCGGGACTGGGCTCAGATCACTCCGCAGTGTGGATGAGCCATTTGTCTTTGGAGAAGCTATGTAGAACATCTCCAAAACGTTTTGTTCTGTTTTTTTCCCTGTCCTATGAGAGAGGGGAAAAGAAATCCTGGAGAGCAACCTTCAGTGCCAACACTGCAGTGTCATGCCTCACATGACAGCTTTCTATTAACAAGTTTTTATGTCTGAGACCCCAAGGTGTTGGCTGTATTGAGGTGGGCTTTTACATCTTGACGTTTCTGCCTTGTTTTGCTAAAGGAGTGATATCCGGGAACATAGCCAGGATGCTCTAGTGACTTCCTTGCACGGAATGACGTGGTCCTCGGGGGCTGCTTGGCAACAGTTGGGCTGATAGATGAGAATTTTAGTCCCAGGAGTCACACGCTACCGCACACTGGTCAGCAAATACAACTGTTAACCATTGCGCTGGCGGTTCCCGGGAGGTGGAAGTACCCGTGCTCCAGCCTGCTCCTTGCTGTGCTTTGTCCAGGGAGGAGAGAAAGGAAGAGATGCAGCAGGAATTTACTTAAATTGTCTTTTGCATCATGTGTCTTATGTGTTCTACCAGAATTATTTCTTGGAGGTCTCCGACTCATGGATGACATGCAGGCTGGTCTGCAAATAGATACTGATTGTTTTTTTGTTTTTGTTTTTTTTTTTGGTTGATGAGGTAGTCTGGTCTCAGAAGTGATACTTTGGAGTTGCTAGCCCCTGGATTCCCATCCCTTACGTCATGAGTCCTGGAGTGAGACTTGGGAAGTGTTAATGTCTTTTGTGGGGGTTTTTTTTCCCCTTCTCCCTAATGGCTGTTAAAAAACAAAAGCTGCTAGGGATGAGCTGTTTGGAGAAGGCAAAAGCATGTGTTGCTGATCTGAGGTGAAGAGGCATCTGTTTAACTTTGTTTAAAACTGCGTCTTGATGGAAAGCTGCACAAAGGATGGGATGACCACTAACTTTAGCCAAACTGGAGTCTAGTATGAACCCCACAGTTTTTCCTAAACACCTATTCTTGTAGGTTTCTTTTGGATTTCTTGTAGTTCTTCCTTAACATCTGGCACAACAGAGTGGATTCAGTATTCAGTTAATATTTTGCCCTTTGATGATGCAGAGCAGAAAGTTTTTCTTATATATGGCACTCAGCATCACCGCTTGTGCCTGCGTGTTCTTGCCCCATGAGCAGCCTCGAGGGCTTTTTCTGCTGTGCTCCAGCCCATCCTGGTGTTTTCTGGTCCGTGTGGCTCCTGGTGGAGGACATCTCTGGCCTCTCGGCTGAGCTGGTTGAATTCTCTCCAATTTGTCAAGATGATCTTGAATTCTAGTCTTGTCTTCCAGAAATTTGAGAGGTGGGGGTTTTTTAACCTCTTCCTCCTCAGCAAGGCAGTATTCAGGCCTAGGAGAATTCCCTCTTCCAGCAGAGCAGGGAGTGTTAAGATGATCTGTCCCAGGGCAGCCTGGGGTGCTGTGGTGCACGCCGGCCCCCCAGTGCAGGCGGAGGAGCCATAGCCTCCTGTCATAGCAATGTCTCTTCAAAACTCCCAGAGCAGGGGGCTGTGTGCCTGCTATTCATTAAGCAATAAGACCAGGGAGAAGGTGATTTGCAAGAATCAGCTAATCCTGTTTTATGCTGAGGCTGTTTTCTTTCCTCGTTTAAATGCTGTTAACCAAGGGTGGCAGTTTTATCGTAAAGGACGATGGCCCACAGGTTTTGTGTTGTCCTCGGTCCCAGCCCCGTTTGCCCACCGGGACTCTGGGATGCTGTGTGCACCAGCAGCACCCCAGTGCCACTGCACCCTCCTCTGGGGTCCCCTCCCACGGGAATGTATGGACCTTGCTGCCTTTTCTAAGGCTTCCAGAGTCCCTTGGTTCACGTGGAAATAGCGGCCAGTCTGCAGAAGGGTCCCTGGGTGCGTTCGGTCTAGAGCCCTGGGGTTTAATCTGTGGACCCCTCGTGATGTCCTGGGTCTGCTTCTGAAGGAGCTGTGAAACTAAGACCCACCTGACTGTCACTTGGCATAAATCTGCTGTCCAGGTGCCTGTGTGTGGTGTCTTTTGGGAACTTTTAAAGTGCAGAAAACTGAACGGTGTTGCAAAGCGGTGGGATGCTGACAAGGGTTGTGCCAGTACGGAAGGAGGAGGAGGAGGGGGGCTGTGCTTGGTGCTGTGCTTGGTCTCAGCAGTGGCTGTGCCTTGTCAGACCTCCATATTCACACATATAAATAAAAACTGTGATTCAGACTTGTCCAGCCTGGACTGGACTTTGTGATTCTGTAGTGGGTGAGACTGTAAAATATTCATGTGGTGAATATACAATGTGAAGTGTGGGAGACAGTGCAAGAAATTCAGTGTGCTGAGGACATGATCTTGTAGGCATGGTGGTGTTAGGTTGATGGTTGGACTTGGTGATCTCAGAGGTCCTTTCCAACCTTAGCGATTCTGTGATGGATGAGTACAGAGTTACTGGACATTAAACAGAGGCATAAGAGGGGGGGAAAGAAAATCTGCCCCTTAGGAGCCTCCAGTCTAGGTATGACATCTCCAGTCTGTTCACTGCATAATTTAAGCTGGAAAGGATGTCTGGAGCTCATGTGGTCCAGCTGCCCTCTTGGGGCAGGGGCTGCAGGTTCCAAGTAACCTATGCCGCTCAGTGTACTGTCCCAGCACACCTCTGCAAGCCCTGGGGCTGGCTTCTCCTGTTATTTCCAGCTTTCCTCCCTGCAGTCTGAGCCTCCTGCGTTTGGCTCCCTCTCCCCTATCATGGGGGGGGTGGGGGGGGGGGTTTTTTTTTTTTTTTTTTTTAAATAGTGTAACTTTTTTTTGCCTTGATGTGTTGCTGTTTTCAAAGGAGTCTTCTCCGTAAATTCTGACCCACGCACAGAGTTGCAGGGTTTATATGAAGAGGTGATTTCCTATTGATTTAACTGGTGCTGTTCACATGCATGATTCTGTCTTGCCAACTTGTTGAGTTACTTTGGGTCAGTGAGTTTAGAGGGGGCACCAGTTAAACCAATAGAACCAGCTTTAAGTGATTACCAGATGCCATGTGCAGAATGCATGAGTTAACAAAAATTATTTAGGGCGTATAGGGCTCATGGGGCATAGTAATGTCCAACTGCACATAACTGTGAAATATTAAGCTTCATCCTGACATCATTAAATGTGATGGATCCCTGCCTCTGACACCATCCTCCGGTGAGCAGCACCTTGAACATGCATGATTCTAATGCGGAGGTGTTTGGTATCTGGGGTGACCTAGGAACATCGCAAAGGCTGTTTTGCCGCGTGTGTTTCCTACTTTGGGACTTCCCAGAGTTTCCTCAAATGCGGCTTCCTTGTGCTCGTTCTCAGCGTTGGGATGTTTGCATTTCAATTCCTCATTCTTCGTTAATGATCTACACAGGTGTCAGCAGAGCCTTCCTCTCCTGTTTGTTATTTCTTGCAGTCATTGACACAGAGGCGTGTGTGATAAAGACTCATCAAAGTCGTCGTTACTCTGCGCTTATCTGCGCTGAACTGTCTGGTTTGGCTGTAAACCTCTTTTTGATCTAAGCCTGTTTCTGCCTGTGTGACTCATTATTTACTTTCCTGTAGCACTCCCTTCTGAAGAGCCCGCTTCTCTTCTGTTTAATTCATGATCAAAATATAATAGCGTTCCTATTTGTCTCCCTTTTTAGCGCAGTATGCATAATGGTAACTTAGAAACCACCTGGTTTCCTAATGCTGCTACTTGCCTTGTTCTCGGACCCAAACACCTCACATTTCTGCTCACAGCCCCGCGTTGGCTGTTGTGGAGCGACTGTGGGTCCATCTTGGTTTGTCACCGGAGAGGCTTTGATCGCAGCCAGGAGACACGCCCGGATTTGTGGTTGCCTCCTGACCCAGCACAGAATCTGTGCAATGAATTTTATTTCATGCATAGTTCTGTTTTGCTGGAGAAAACTGACAAAGAAGCCAACAGCAACTGATTTGTCTCGTTCGGTTGTATTGCAAGGAGTATGTTAAAAGTATGTATGTATCTTCTGGGCAAAGGAAGTGATATGGTAGAAATAAAGCATGTCCAGTCCATCTCCTTATTCAGACAGATGTCCCATATCTGTCCTTGGGTGAGACCTTGTGTGGCCCATAGCAAGGACCAGGATCTGGCACGCAGCCCTGGATGTATGGTCCTCGAGCATCATTGCCCAAGCAGCTCTCCCACCAGCCTCCCGTGGGCTTGAGGAAGTGACTCCCAAAATGTCTGCCCATAAATATCTCTTAAACCTAATTATGTGAAACAATAGCTTGGCGCTGGATGGGGGAAGTGGTGGCTGCCCAAAGGCGTGGCTCCGAGCTCCCAAAAATGTGTCGTGCTCGCTGTTGTTCAGCGCGTCTCCTCGCCCTGCGATTGTGGCTGCAGTCAGCACTTCGGGGTTTCCGTGTGCTTCTGTACAGGGGAAGGAGGCAGCCGCAGAGAATTGCGGGGAGGCACGAGAAGGTAATGGTGGTCATCATCGTGTAGAGACCCAGGCGCGATGTTTTCAGTGACAATATGGCACACCAGAGTGAGCTCGCTACACAAGATTGTGAGTTTTCGTTATAATTTTCTGCGATGCAAATAAAGGCTTGTAAGTTAAAGGCTGTAGACAAGTGTATGAGAAGAATTCTGTTAATAATGTAACACCTCTTTTCGGTGGTCTGAGGCTTTGGTTGGTGCTATTCCCATCCCCTCTTTTATCCTGGATTTCAGGTAAGTGGGGGTGTGCTGGTTCTTTATTCATTTTGAAGGATTAAAAAAAATGAAATAGATGTTCTCTAACTACTTTAAGCTGCAAATAAAACGTGGCACCTAGTTGGGTGCTGTTGAATGCTGTGATAATTATAAAGTATTAAATGACATTGAGCTAAATCCCTTATGAACGCACAACGGCTGTGAAGGTCAGGGTTTAGCAAAGCTTGTCATTCCCATGGCTTAAAATGCAGATTGCATACCAAGTCCCAACTGGCCTTCTAACAGCACTGAAGCTTTTTCCACCCTGCAATGGCTCAGAAGTTTGAGCATTTCTCCTGAAATTAGTGAACTGTTCATGAAGTCAGGTGCTGTTGTGAATTTAGCTGTTAAAAAGATAATTTAATTCCATTTGGACACTTGAGAGCTTATTGGTTAACAGCAGTGGTAGCTTTCTTACAGCACTTGGTATGCTGTTAAAAGAAAGTCCTTGTTTTATACAATTAATGAAGGAAGAGGTTTTTGTTTTGGTGGTTTTGATGTTTTGTTTTTGGTTTTTTTGTTTTTTTTTTCCCCCCAAAAAAAAGCTAAGGCTGGGTAACTGCAGGGAGAGGCTGGAAACCCCAACCCAATCTTGCTTTACAGCTGAAGATGTCAGGAGACAAATAAAATGAGTCTGCCTTGTTTTTATTAAAAGATCTTGATTTTTAGCCTAACCTTTTTTTTTTTCCCCCCTGCTTTGCGTGGGCACGCCGTGAGCGCAGCCTTTGGTGACCACAAACCCTCTGCTGCAGAACAGCCTGCCTGTCTGTCCCAGACCCGGCTCTGCCCTGAGCTGCTTTGCCCCCCTCTCCATTTGCACGGATGTTGTCACTGCCGAGCGGGGCTCCAGCCTGCCGTGCTGGTACGCTTGCTGCCCTGGGGAGCACCCGCTGTGTGCGTGCTGTTGGCGAGGGGGCTCGGGGCACGCTGGCCGGGGGGGCTCTGCTCCAAGGAGCATCCCAGACTCTCCCCTGCCTCTTGCTGACCCCAAATTTCTTTGTGCTGTGGGTCACGATGGCATTTAGGGAGCGGAGGGATGGCCAGATGTGTACCACCACGTGCCCTTTGCAGCGTTCCCATCAGCGCCGGGAGCACGGCAGCATCGCTGGCTCCAGCCTCGCCGTGCGGGGAGCTCTGGCTCAGCGCTTGCACGTCGGAGCTGGCAGCGGCCGGCAGGCACATGCTTTATAACTTGGTTTATCCAAACCGAAGGGGATTACGCTGCTTCTGCTGTCATTTTGACAGATGCTTGCACTTCAAGTGCTGAAGGGACTCGCTGTGGTTACATTTTAACTGAGGTATCACATACAAAGAATTTTTTAAAAAAATAAATAAACCCAACAGCGCAGCTCGCTAGACACCATGGGGCTGGTGAAGGTGGGGGAAGGAATCGGCAGTCCCGGGCAGCGTTTTCTCTTCGGATAGCCATTACTCATTTTAACAGGGACTGCAGGCACTCTTTGCTGCTTGTGCTAGCAAAGTTGAGCTTCCTGAGAAGGCTGCTTAATTACAGCAGTTTTGCTCAAGCCTGGCTGAAATTTTTTTGACTAGCGGGTATGAAATGGAATTGGATCTCTCTGGAGCATTGAGGTTGGTCAGGGTAGAAAGTGTAAGAGGGGAAGGTTACTTTAAAGTGGAATAGTTCTTGGGAAACTTGCATCTAGCTTTGCCTGGGTTTATACCCAAAGTACCACTTATGCTGACATTCGTGAGGCTGGTGTAAGAGAGCAGAATGCAGCCTGTAATTTGGACTGCAGCTATTCACAGTGCAAGGCAGCTGTTGCGTGCTGGACCGCTAGCCAGATGTCAGCTAAATCAGGCAGCATCCTTCTCTTCCTCCCCTTACCTCTTTGCATGACAGAATTGTCTGTATTGGGCTTGTTTGAATAATAACTTGAGAAGGGAGAATGTAATAATGAGCTTAAAGTAGAATACTTGTGCAAAAGTTGTTGCTCACTCTGTGTCACAGCTCCTGCCTTGTGCCCAGTGCTGCTTGGTGGTTATGGGCCTGATAAATCACAGCTCCCCTCTTAAAAAAAAAAAAAAAAGCTTCATTTCAGTAACATAAGAGGAAGAAAGCTTTTCAAACCAAAGCACGTGTTGTCTGTCTTGGAATTGTTAGTGAAAATCGATGCAAGAGACCAAAATTAGAGAGGGGAAATGATAAAATGCCCTTTTTTTCCTTTTATGAGTGAAATTAAAATATTCTCTTCCTGCAGATGGCTGGCTGCGCTGGAATGCCCCATATGCGGCCTCGTGTGTGCGCAATTACACATTTCATCTTGATAAGTTCGACACATTTATGTAGCCGGCTGTTTGTCAGTCATCAGCTTCAGCCCCCCTCCAAAGAGCCGGGGTTGTTCGTCCTTAATAACGTTTTAGATCCGCTTTCTTCTCGGCTGACTGACAGATATTAGCATATTCCTTTGGAGGGTGGCTTTGGGTGTTCGTACGCCGCGAAGAGCCGTTGATGGGGTATTGGCAATCGCAGCTAGTCTGTTCGTCGTAAAGCTCGGTGAGAACAAATGTGTCTGAACCCGATAATGGAGAGCACAGAGGCAGTGCTGGCAGCCCAACTTCTGCTTTAGCCCCACCGCCTTTGTTTCCTCATAGGAAAACAAATCTGAAGCGTGGGAATACCTTGGAGAGGATCCGTGAGTGGGAACTTGCAGGTACTGATGCCGCTCAGCCCATGGGGTTTATTGGACTGAAAGAACTGTCCTCCTGTTCTGTGCTTTTTTTTTTTTAAGGGAAGGAAACATATGTTTTCTTTCTGAATGATTCTTTCCTGTGCATGTCTGGGACAGCTATTCTGTCTTGCATCGCTCGCCTGGCAGTACTGGAGCTGGATTTCAGGGGTGCTGTTGAAAGAAGCCTTCTGAAGGACGAGGTGGATTTTGGGGCTGGATTAGAGTTCCTGTTGCTTCCGATGTGGCAGATTTGGATGACTAACCATCCAGCAAACCCATCTGTTTGGGATTTAGAAGAAATATAGGAAAAGCAGGAAAATGCCTGCTCTGTCACTAGGATAGCCTTGGAGCACACAGTGGGAACAGTTCTAGTCCATCAGTTGCAAAAATGATCTCCATGAGTAAATACCACTTTTCTGCACGCAGTATCTTGCACGCTTCATGCATGTGCCCCAATTAAGAATTATGCTATTACACTGCTAACTGTGGACAGCAGTAAAGGCTATTTATGTCTTGTTTTGCAAAGGGAACAATGTCCCCTTTCCCCAGGCGCAGCTGGGTGGACTCAGAACGCGTGCTTGTTGCTTTGCTAGACCTCTTGGGTTCAGTTGCCTGTCGGTACTACAAGCCAGAAATTAAGAACTCTTGTATAAAAGTTCCTGGTAGCCCTCTGCTCAAAGCAGAGGAAATGATGACAGGACACAGTAACAGCGCTGCAGGCAGCACGGTGCAGCAGCACTGATGAAGGTGGCTGTGGGATTATGTCTCTTTTCCTTGGAGGCAGAGGATTAGCAAGAAGCACAGAATTCTTGCTGCAGACTTTCTTCTGTCTCTCCTCTGCCCTGTACCCAGCTCTGTGCATTGCTCTCTACCTCTTCTTTTGTCCTTATCATCAGTGCTCTGCTGGAATCTCCTGGACGGTGCATGCTTGTGTTGCTTTTCCAGCAAATATTATGGTGGTTGAGGTCCCCCATGAGGACCAGGGACTGTGATCTTGAGGCTACCTCCAGCTGTCTGTAGAAGGCATCACAACTTCCTCATCCTGATCAGGTGGCCTGTGGTACACAACCTTATCTCTTTGTTGAAGGCATCTCAGCCCACCTTGGTTGTTCTTGTTTCTGGTCTTTTGCTAGGTGTCCCAGGGCTGGGGGCAGAGTGTGGGTTCTGCAGAGGGACAGAAGTACTCCAGAGCACGTATCTCTTCATGACCTTCAGGCAGGAGGAACCACAGGATTGTTAATTCAGTTCGTTCAGTATCTCCTTGGGTGTCTGCCAAGAAATACAGTTCGGAAATTTTTGAGTTTGTGGTGGTTTTTTTTTAAATAAAAAAATATATTGTCCCACTGAGAACAATAACTGGCTAACGATTGCTGACTTGCTGCTTTTATCCCACTCTGCTCAGCCCCTTGTGTGCTCTCGAGCAGCCTGGGGTCTGCTCTGATGTTGTACCCTGTTTCTGTTGTCCTCCTCCAAGCTGCAGGACGGTGGGCTTCAGGGACAGCCGCTGCCCCTCAAGCTGGAACGGCTGCCACATCCCTACGGCAGTTCAGTGCTGCATAGGGAGGTATTAGCTTATCTGCTTTGAGGTCCCTTTTGCAGCCAGAGGGGTAATAAAGGTCTCTTTGTACCACACTGCTGGGCTGCCATTTGATCCATGAGCTCTTTGTGGAGAGATGAGGAAGAGATTCCTGCCAAGGCAAGTTTCCAGCATTTCTCTTCGCAGCATATTAGCCCTGGGCATTCTTTGGCACGTAGGTGATAAAATCACCCTGGCATCCCTCCTGCTAGACTGCAAAACTTTTATTTTTAAATGCAATAGATCTACAGTTGCCATCCTGCAGTGTTCACTGTCCTGTTCAGAAGGTCCTGACAACGGCGCAGTTGAAGCAAACTGGGTGAATGATGCCTCAGACCTGTGGCAACACAGGAGACAGACTTTTTTTTCCACTCTTCTTTTTACCAGAGGGCAGAAGACACACTGCCTTTTTATTCACTGTGTCGGTGTCGTCTGCGTTGCTTCTGAATTGAGCACTTGGAAGAGGTGCAGAAACAGCAAGGGGCAGGGAAGGGCTCAAAGTTGGGGTGATCTTGGGCATGGGTCAAGTGGACATTTCCCCTACTTGTGAGGGAGAAGCAGGGTGTGGAGGAGAAAAGGATGCAACTGGGCAGTTTCAAGCAGATCTTCCTGCATGAGGGATAATTTCTGGTCTCCTGTGCTGAAACGTGCAGATGCCGTGCAGTCGATGTGGTGGCTGCATAGGTGAGGACTTGGGCTCCGACTTCAATGGGTTGATGTCCTCTGCTGGCGAGGACGTTGAGGATGTGTTCAAGACCTGGCTCTGCCCTATGTGACTGTCCCAACTTGTACTTTGTGGTGGTGTTTTGCAACTTTCCACGCTTGGGGATTTGTTTATTTTTTTTATCATCAGCGAGCCAGGATTCTTGCAAAATGCAGTTAGTTGTTTTAATGCTGTTTATTAGTTAATAAATTGTTTTAGCTGTAACTTTTATCTGTAATACTTCGGTATGGGAGTGCCTGGGGTGGAAAGGAAGAATCCAGAAGTCACATGAAAGCTTTTAATAAATGCTCAACGCTCCCTGCAGTGCAGCCCTGTGGGGATTAACCGCTCTGCGCGCTGCCTCGGTCTTCTGCGGGTGGCACCGCTTCGCCCTCGGAGCGGGTGCTTGGCTGCCGTCCTGTACACAGTAAATGTGGCTTCACTCCTTTTCTCTGTGTTCGGGCCGGCAGTTCCACAAGCTGGGCAAATCCTGGACAAATCCTTTAAAAATAATGTGCTCAAGCATGTCAGTAAACCCTTGCACGACCCTGGGCTGGGATAAGCTCCTTCCTTGTTCAGGCGGACGGCGGCTGGAGCTCCTGGCACGCTGGGCTGAGGTGCCTGGTTTCGCCGCGACGCGTGCGGGTGCTGCACGCACGCTCAGGTGCCGTGCCCCTCGGCAGAACTTTAACCACCAGCCGCAATGGGTTTGCGAGCAGGGAAGCCCCAGACAGCATGCTCTGCAAGCGAGGTGAGCCCCCAAACCCAGGAAAGAGCCGTCTGCCCCAGAACACGCTTCCCCCAGCGCTGCTTGATGGAGAGTCGGCGCGGCCGCGGCACTTGCCGCGTATCCCTGCTGCTGTGTTCGTGGGATATGCTTTGCCGTTTTCCAGGGAACGCTTTCATTCGAGGTTGACTTTTTTTATTTTTCTTGTGAGGGGGGAGAAATTAATTATCAGCCTTGTTTTTTGTTGTTGCCCTGCGGATCAGAAATAGCCGGGAACTTCTTACTGTACGAATGGCTTTCGAAAACAGTATTTCTAAATGGCAAGTTAATGTGCTCTGGGAACAATGAGATTCAAGGACCTGGTATGAACATCAAATTGCATCTGCTGCCACAAGGACTTGTGGGATTCTGAGGCAAACACAGTGGGGAGACTTGGAGTTCATTTCAAAATTGTTTCAGTCTTCTAAAAGCAAAGTTTTATTTTTCTCATGCTTGTCCTCGCCACAAAAGCAGACCAAACCTGTCTGAGATGGCAGATTAAAAATGAAACCCTCATGAATGAGAAATGTAGCCTGCATTTTTTATGATGGAGGAAAAAGTAAACCCATTTTAAAATGTGCATATTTTTAAAGAAGTAAATGACTAAGTAGGTGGGGTGTAGGTATCAATAAATATTTATTCCAAAGAAGAAATCTCTCAACGGAATTCAAAGTTGCCTCATCCTTTTAGGCAATTAAAAACTGGTGTTTGTTTTTCAGAGTGGAAGTAACATTTTCAGTCATTCTTGGAACGTGGCCGCTGCCAAACGAAAAGTTTCACTGCTGCATGGCATTTCTTTTTCAGAGTAATTGCACTAAAAGGACACACCGATTTATAGGATGGATTGTATTGATTGTGAAATGAAGGGGAGCAAAAAACCAGGGTTACCCCAAATGTTGCGTATGTTACAGTGAAATTGTTCTCTGAAAAAGTTGGAAATGGGGGTGTGTAGTCTCCAGGTGGGCTGACGGGGAGCACGGAGGCTGGGTCGCTTGGAGACCTGGCTGATCCCTGTGTTTCTGGGGTTTTTGGGGAAGGCTGTTGGTGCCTGTTGAAGCCAGTCCCCATTTCCCATTTGTCTCTTGAAATCTTAGTGCTGGACATGGCAGCACCTGAAATGTGCCAAGGAGCAGAATGGTGACGGCCATGTTGAGCGGTGAAATGTCGAGGTAGCCACGTCCTGCATGTGGGGGTATCACGTCGTGGGACCACTGGGTCCTTCGTGCCCGAGGGGGCTGCGCTGCATCATCTGTCAGTGCAGTGAGTGGTCCCCAGTCCCACCCAGGGGTCCTGTCTGTGTCACCCAGGTGCCCCAGGGCTGGTCACTGCGGGGCTTTGTGGCCAGAAGCCGGTCCTGTCCTCCTGCAGTGGTCAGCACTGCGTGCAAGCTCACAGCACCCAAAAGACTGCACCGGTCAGGAGAGAGGGGTGGTGAATTTTATGGGGATAATCAGCAAGAGTCATTTGATTTCCTTCCCACTTACCTTTTCAAAAATGTGCCGCCTTGTTCACTGGGTGCACGTGCACACACCTTGGTTAAACGGTGTTTGTACACCAGCTGCTCTAAATGCATTTTAAGGAGATGAGGAATGCGTACACAGCAAGGTCGTATAAATTAATAATTATCTAAGTGCTCTTGCCCTTTTCTGCCTCCAGAGAAGCAGCGAGGAGGGAGAAAACTTTAAACTGCTTTTTTTTTATTATTTTATTTTTTAATCTCCCAAACTAGATTTCAGGGATGATCTCAGCCACCGTTGTTTTGACTGCAGCCTTGGGCCGATTTATACTTCGTCACCCGTTTCGCTGTCACGGTGCCTGTACTTGAGCTAGCATTTGGAAATGAAAATTCACACGTGTTTGGGTTTGCAATTCATTCAGTGCAAATAGATTAATCATAAGCCACGCAGAACTTGTAATTATCAAAACTTGGAGTACAGGAGAGGTATAAATCATGACAGCTCTGCTTTCCAGCTGCCAATTAAGAATGGGAATTTAAACTGCCGTAATGTGGAGGGTTTAGGCTGGGAACTTTCTGTTCCTGTGTCTCGCAGAAGAGTTAATGAAGAAAGGGCTCGCTCATAACTTCTCATTAAGCAACGACTGAATTTATGGGATGTTGGCACTGTTGGAATAATTAGGAGTTTTCTATTATTGATGGGTTGGACCTAAAAGAGAGATGCATTATCCTGAAGAGCTCAAAGCACGTGCTGGCGCTTCGTGCAGCGGCTGGAAGCGTGCCTGAGCCGCCTCGTGGCTGCGCGGGCCGTGCAGTGTGCTGGAAAGAGGAGCACATCGTCAGATGGGCCTCTCTTGGTGCCAGCCTAAACATGTGGTCCCATAGGTGATGTGGGGCCAGGCTGGTTGGGACAGAGTGGGGGGCAGGATCTAAACACGTGCATACCTGCACTCCCTCCTCCTTGGCCGCTGTGGGATGGTGCCTGGGAGCAGGTACATAATTTGCTGAGGGATGGGGAGGTGGCACTGCACACCATCATCATCACTGCTGCCAGGCCATCAGAGGAGAAGGGTCAAACCCAAAGAGAAGAGCTAGGAAGAATTCTCAAATACTATTTTCTGCTTTTTTTGCCCTGTCCTTTTATTTACATGGGTGGTGCTTTGGTGGTACCCAGCACACCAGGGACCTCCTCGCACGCGCACCCTGGTGCACCGGGCACTGCCGAAGCTGTGGCCATGGAGCAAATACCAGTAACCATGCCTGTTGCTGGCTTTGTTGTAGAGTTGGAGTTGGTCTTGCACGCTCTGCTCTCCGGGGAGCCTCAGCCTGCAGGCATCAAGGGCTGGCAGGGCAGCGCGGTGGCTGGCGGAGCCGGGCAGCCCCGGGCTCTCCATCATGATTCCCAGGGCCGGTGGGGACGTTAGGCAACCTTGTAAGCCTGTTGTAATTTTAAAGCGTTTTGATAATGTTCCCCTCAGCTTTAATGTTACATATCCCTGCGTATGTACCTCAGTAATTGAAAGGGATATCAGGCAAATTTGATCTGTCTGGCTTTGACTTATGCTGTCCTTATCTTGGCCTTCGTGTCATTAAGAAAAAAATTGGTATTGATCTGAGACTGTACCACTACATCGTGCTGCAATTTTTCTTCCTTGCTAGTAGAATATAAATCGATAAAAGGCAGTTGCTTGCGACGCGGGCCAGATACGGTGCTGTCATTTATATATTGTAAATCCAATGATAGCTGATCAAATCAGTGCGTCTACTGTTCCAAACCTGACATGATTGAATTGTCAATAAAAAAAGATTTTACAGTAAGGGAAGGACTGCTGGCGGTGTAAATGCCTGGAAGCCTCACTAAGTTTGATACAAAATGAAGCAATAAGCTAGGCTATTATTACATGATTCCAATAACCAAAATATTTGGATACTTGTGTTCTCATGTGGAACTGGAGCTGTACGAGGGGAAATCTTTCATTGCAACTTGTTTGAAAAATAATTATTCTGAAACTGCGGAATATGGATGGCTTCTTCTGAAACGAAGATAGCTTGTATATTGGCTAGGACTAATAGAAATAGTATTGGACTTGTTTGAACTAAAGACGGGCAGTTTCAGTGTGTTAGGAGGAGGAAGGTTATTAGTGGTTCTGTTTGCTCAGAAACAAATGGTGCAGGAAGGAGCGTGATTGATAGGTACAGGCTGGCTGTGCTCTTCTGTAGAGTTTCCACGAACCCAAAACCAGAATATGATGCATGTTTTTTCCTGGACTGCGGAAAACACCAGTTTGTGACAAACCTGTTCATGAGCCTGTTCCTGGAAGTCAGGCTGGAAGGCGCTGCAGCCGGTGCGAGGTGGTGCTGAGCTGTTTAAGTGATGTTGTAATTTGCTGCTCTGACTTTCCTGAGTCAAATCGCTTTCTACCACCCAAAGACCTCCTTGGACCCTGTCTCTGCCCTGCCGGAGGAGAGCTGCCAGTGGACAGAGAGGCTGGTGTGTAATCCGCTCCCACGCATCCCTCAGCAAAGTGCACCACAGCAGAGCTGGGGGGGAGGAGGATGCTGGGAAGCACATGGAAATATGCAGTGAAAGCTCCAGAAAGAACCTGCGCATGCAGAGCATATGAAACTCTTGGAGTCAGCCCCATGTAGCGTTTTGTTCTGACACCATTTGGAGGAACATAGTGAGGTCAGGTGAGGCTTTGAGATGATCCTACAAAGTCTTGGCAGGGTCCTGAAGAACGTATTCATGTAGGTGGTCACCTGTGGGAGTGAGTCTGCATCCAGCAATGTGCTATTTTAAATTTGTTTATTCTCTTTGAATACATTTTCCAAAACTAAATTACCAGTAGTAGAATAATGCAGGGAGTTTTCTTTCCTGTACAGATGAGCTTGGACCAAATGCTTCATGGTGCCGAAGGTTTCCTATGTTAAAGTTGAGAGCTCTCCTTGGCTGTTGCAGAGACACTGGTGGTGGTAGGTGGGAAACTCGGTCTCTGCTCAGCATTCTGTTGTGGTTTAACCCATACAGCTGCTCACTCAGCTCCCCGCCCCCAGTGGGATGGGAAGAGAATTGGAAAAAAACCCCAAGCAGTTAAAACCTGTGAGTTGAGATAAAGGCAGTTTTATAGGACAGAAAAGAAAGATGATGATAATAATGATAGAATATACGAAACAAGTGATGCACAGCACAATTGCTCATCACCCACAGACCACTGATGCCCGGCTAGTTCCTGAGCCACCATCTAAACCCCTGGCCAGCTTTCTCCAAGTTACATACTGAGCATGACGTCATGCGGTATGGAATATCCCTCTGACCAGTTGGGGTCAGCTCTGCTGGCTGTGTCCCTCCCAGCTTCTTGTGCCCCCCCAGCCTCCTCCCTGGCAGGGCAGTGTGAGAAGCTGGAAAGTCCTTGACTTGGTGGAGGCACCGCTAAGCAACAACCGAAACATCAGTGTGTTACCGACATCATTCTCACCCAAAATCCAAAACACAGCATTGTACCAGCCACTAGGAGGAAAACTAACTCTATCCCAGCTGAAACTGGGGCATGTTCACAAGGGATGCAGAGGTGGGAAGGCGTTTCAGGCGAGAGGATGGGTGCCAGCTGGCAGAAGGGCGAGGGCAGCTCTGCAGCCCTGCGATGCCAGCTGCCCCATGCAGCTCTTTAGAGACTTTCCCCAGGCTCTGCTGGGGGACACCCAAACCTCTGCACGGTGTTTGTTTCCCTTTTTCCCTTGCTTGGGTTGTTACCAGCCATCAGTAAGGTCCAAGAGTAGCTTTTTAAGGATGTGCTAACTCAGTCACTTGTCATTGACCATGCTCTTAATCTCTTTATTGTGTTGCACCAATTTAGCTAAATCCTAAATCCATTAGGTGCTCTCAGATTGCTTTACAAGTGTCCAGAGGAGGTGTTTGCAATAAATCCAGCCTAATTCTCTCTGCAGACAGGGTTTTAAAATTTCAGGCCTGGGCTGGCAGAAGAGTGGATCGTTGCAGGAGTGGGTTTGTGCAAGAATGCAAGGGGTGAAAAGCGGTTTTGCCTCTGCTTGCTTTCTTTTTTCTACCATCTAGTTGACGTTACTGCCTAGTTCACTTTCTTGATGGAGAAAAAAACTTTGAGAGCGTGCGCTAAGAAACTAGCTGTGGGGATTCCTGGTCCACTTTCACAAAATCCATCAAGGAATGGAAGTGTAACGCTCTGTTCCTTTATGTAGTTTAAAAAAAAAAGCACCAAAAATTAAATAAACTTGCAAATACTTTGAGTCTGCACCATCCACCCTCTTTTATCCAGCATAAGGACAAAGAACACCCTCTATGTGCTTTGGTGAAACAAGCCTTTCCCAACTGGCGGTGGCCATCAGAGGTCTCTGGCAGAGGATGGTGCTGCAGGAGCCACGACAGCAGAGCTTCCAGCCCTGGGCTGCCCATGGCATGCGGGTGCTGGTGGGGATGCGCTCCCCATCCAGGCTGGGGCCACTTCGCACATGGCGTTCGCGTGGCTGGTTATTTAAGCCAGCCACTTTTTGCTGTGTGTCAGCGCTGGAGGAGGAGTGTGTGCAGTCGAATCCATGCCAAAGCACCTTTAGAAACGGCCACAGTGAGCGTCACTGACCCCTCTTTTTATGAACTCAATTATTTTTGATTTTATTTTTTTTATCGAATATGAAACTGAATTGCTGTCATATATATTCCATGTGAGGCCTGGGCTTGCTCTGCCTGTGGTTACAGCTATGCATTCCCGCTTGGGCGTGTTTGCATTGGAAGGACAAAGCAGTGTAACAGCTTGGTGGTGTTGGAATAACTGTGTGCGCACGTGAGGGATTTTCAGCTTTCACTTCAGATTTGACAGCAGAAAATGTGAAGTAGCAAAGCTCAGAGAGGAGCCCTTACATTTCCTGTAACTATTTCCCCCCTCCCTTTCTTTTTCCCTCCTGCGTGCAGGTCCACGTGCTGGCGTTGTTAAACCCAAACCTGCCGCTTGCGAACTCTCCTTTTGCTCCTGTCCGGTCTGCATCGCTTTCGTGCTGCTTAGGCCAGCAGAAACACTTCGTTTAGGACAGGAACTGCGGCTAATAATTCATTCAGAAGCAAAGGAAATTAGCTTTTTTGTTCTTAATTTTCCTTTCCTAGCTCTGGAGGCGAACACTGGAATTTGGCCATTTCAGGGAGTCCCTGCGGCATCCCGGTGTCGGGGAGGGTGGGCACCCCCAGCCCTCGCAGGGGGTGTCAGGGTGCGCCCTCCCGGCTCGGCGCCGCTCAGCCTGCCGCGAAAACGCGTCCCAATTTCCAGTGCCCCGTCTGGGAGGAATCATTTGTGGTTTGGGGCCGTTTGAAATTGCATCTTGTTAAGTCTGCTTCTTAGGTCCAGGGGATGAATTGCACATCAGCCTGGGAAACGGGGAAGAGTAAGGCCCTGTGTTTTAAAACTGGTCGGTTTTGTTTATATGTAAAGGTAAAGGTTGGGACTTCCCCAAGTTGGGGCAGAGTTACCTTGATATTCTGAAAAGAAAAAAAAAACAACTAAGTTTTTTGTGGTGCTTCCCCATATCTTCAGCTATTAAGTCTTTGGGAGACTTTGGTAAGTTTTTGTAAAGGTTAGGATGAAACATGGGTGTCTTCGTAGGAAAGATGAATTTGCAAAATGTTTTGCTGTCTCATTTGCGTGGAAGCATGTGGTTTTCAGTTCCCATAACCTCGGGGCATTATGGAATTGTGATTAAAGCCTTAAGAACAATGTGATCGGCATTAAAATTGGTAAGTTTGAAAAAGGATACATTGTGAGGTTTTCCTTAATTTGCTTTTCTCGTCTGCCAGCACTACAGGTCACATTTTCAAGCTTTTTCCCACAGCAGCAAGGACTGGATTGTTTTGGTTTTTAATTGTAAACTGAGGTCTTTATGTAATCCGCTCTGCCCAAAGCTGGGGCTTCGGGAAAACAACAGATTGTGCAAGATGGGAGAGCAATTCCAGTGGTTGGGAATAGAGTCAGCCTTTGTCAAAGGTGAAACTTTGCTACAGATATCCCTTGTTGGAGTGGGGAATGCACCATTTTGAATCCTGACTCTATTAATATACCTAAGATGACATGGTATGAAAACATCCAGCATGGAAAGAACAAGCTTTCTTCATTAAATACATGTTTAATAGGTATCTCTATTTCTTCCATGGGAGAAAAATAGTTTATTGGCTGTCTATACAAATTGGCAATAATTTAGATGGTGCTTAGTGATGGGAATTCAGACACACAGCAGTTGCTCTGGGCAGCAGAGATGTAGATGACATTCCGAGCTTTTTTTTAAGTTGTCTATTTACCCGAATGGTTAATTCGTTAATGTGCAATCAAAAAAAAACCCCAGTGCAGACTTCTTGGAGACTGCACATAAAACACAGGGTCTTAGCAGAGATTCATCTGGGCGCCTGAAAGACAGAGGATCTTTGATTTGGTTTGTGTCTAAGTGGTCTTTGTTTAACTGATAGCTGCTAACTTTGTTTAACCGATAACACATGTTGTGCTGTTACTGGTCTTGACCTTTTTCCAGTTAAACTGGCTTAAAATGAAAGTGTTTATGGGGAGATTCTGCAGCCCTGGCGTCCATGGGCTCTTTGTCTGGACCGGTGGGGTTGGTGTCTGGGGGGAGTTAGCAGGGCACTGCATGTTTGCGGATTTTAATGGCTCTTGCTCCAGACGGCTTTTAACATGCTCCCTGCACAGTCACGCTGGGCAGGAATTGCTTTTTCTGTAGCCAGCTTTGGTTTTGCCACTGTGGTTTTATTGCAGTTTAGATTTCTTGGGCATGTAAAATACCATCAAATTGGTAACAGAAAGGGGAGGAAGGCTTGCAGCACAACCTCGGGCTTAGCAATCGCAGAGCGGGCTGCGGCGTGCAAGGGGAAGATGAAAGGAGTGCTTTGTGCCTGCCTCTGTGACTTAGAGAAAGGCTGGGTCCGTGTCTGTGCGGACCTGCTCTGAGCTGCTGCGTCTGGAAGTCAGGAGGAGCTTTTCCAAAGTCTGTCACAGCGAAGGGACCACATTTGGGGAGAAGTGTCAGCAGCAGAGCAAGTCCGTCCCATCTGATCGCTGGCAGTGTTCTCACTGCCTTTGACTCAACCTCCATGAGCCTGCTCCAACTGTCGTGTGAACTCTCTGTGCCAGTGATGCTCTTAGTTTTGCTTGCTTGCTTTCCCCTTGCTTCATCTGCCCTGAAGACGAAGGGAATCTGTCAAGTGTTCTGTGATGGAAAAGCACCTTGGGAGGGCGGCCGTGGTGTTGCGATGTGGCTGCGGTCAAGTGTATTTTCCGGGAAGGCTTTTGTGGGTGCAGGGATGTTGTTGAGCTGCTTTGCTCCTCTGCTGGCCCCAGCTCTTTGCCTACCTGCAGGGGTCCCTTCGTTAGCTGATGGACAGAGGGTGCAGGTTTTACCAAGGGGGCTCAAGGCATCTGTAGATGAAGGGGCGCAGGATGCCCATCAACTAGGGCAAAGCTATCCTGGTGCTTCGCCCTTTTTGTCCCGGCTCAGGGAGAGGCTGTTCCGGGGAACCTTCAGGAAGGTCCTTGGATCTTGTATGAAAAGCTGAAAATGTTGAAGAAAAGTGAGGACATGTGTAGAAGAATGCTATTGATTTCAAACAGGAAAACGTATTTTGATATAAAAATGGGATACTGTCTGCAAAGAGGATGCTCACCCTCCTCATCCATGTTGAGAGCCGAGTTTTTTCCTAGTGCCAGACACGGGCATAGAGGTCTCCCCTTACCTCTTTCCAAGGCTCTTCTCCATCATGGTAGGGGGATGGTTGGACTAGATGATCCTGGAGGTCTCTTCCAGCCTTAATGATTCCATGATGCTGCATGCTGCTTGAGCTCAGCTACGACTCGGGAGAGGGAGGTCTGAACCCAGATCTGAGCTTTCTACTACCCCCGTAGGTCAGATCAAAAAAGCAGTGTCATGTGGACTTCGAGAGACACGGTGGGGATATGGGCATGACACTGGGCTGCCGGTGTTCAATTCCTTTCCTTTCCCCTCCATCCCTCTCACGTTCCTTGTGGGGGAGGCGCTGCAGCAGCCAAGCCGTGGTGGATGCTGACAGGCCGTGAGCTCTCCTTCGCCAGTGCCTTCAGAGGACAAACAGCAAATGATCAATTCAGATAGCGGAAAATGGGCTGGCTCTTCTTTCTGTCTCTGGAGGCTGTAAAAACTCCCTTTACTCCGTTATCAAGCAGGATCCATCTCTGACGTGCCTGAGCCAGCCAGTTAAGTGCAGACCTCACAGGAAATGAATTTTTTGATTCTTGACAAGAAGTCAACAAAGAGTAGCTTTTCGAGGGAAAATATTTTTTCTGGCAGGAACAGTGGTGGGCTTGGGGTAGGCAAGGTATTTGCCTCTGGACCAGAAATCTCTGTATTTGAACCCAAGCTCTCTTCCCCTTAATTTTTCTCCATGGATATATAAAAAAAAAAATCAGGTGTTCATTCCCAAAGCAACTGAATAATTGTACATGTGTTGTTGTAACCTCAAATATGTCAGTGCTTCTGCTGCAAGAGGAGAAGCAACGTGAAGGTTTAGAAAAGGGTGATGCCTTTCCTTATTCAGCAGGGTGTCTCTGTAGAGGGAAGCATGCAAGCACTTGCTGAAAGACTCACTAACACATTAAATACCTGGGCTGGGGCCTCCTTAGGCAGCCGTGGTGCAGTACGTCTTTGAAATGACCCTCATGGACTCTGCCCTCCCTGTCCAGCAATAAACTAATTCTCGGGACTAATGGTAAAATTCTGCAAGGCGTGAATTCCCAACTTAAATAGATTTACAGTAAGTTAATAGATTTTCCAGCATATCTCTTGCACCCTATTTGTGGTAGCATCATTTTAACATGCACAGTAATTGAAAAAATTGTCAGGTGATAGGATTTATAATCCTCTCTGACCTGTGTTTTTCAGGCCTAGCAAAGGCTCCCTAATAAACATAATATTTGCAGTAAGGAAATGCCTTGTGTGGAAGTGTTCAGGCGAGCGTTGTCTCTGGGTGGTAACTTTTCTTTGGAAAAAGGGATTCTGGAGTTAGGAGAAGCTAATGCTTAGCAAATGCAGCCAAGAGCGTCGTGTATTTATGTGCTGAGAATTGCAGAATAGATGAGTTGGAACACTGTAATGATGAAGATGAATCTTCAACTTTGTTAGATAATATATTCTTTGTTGGTTTCCACATGCAGCCTTTGAAATGTGCAGTCTTTATTTTTGAGACGATTATGCTGAAAGTATCCTTCAGAGAAAGTATTTACTCTTTCCCAAACATATTTGTCCTTGCTCCTTTTATTATCATTATTTATAAATAAAAAAGTTTTATTGATCTAGAGATTATGTGTTAAACCATGTCTGAGCAGTGGTTGCTCTATTACTGAGAAAACCAGCTGTCATAAAACCTTTGGTAAGTTTATCGAACGATGCTCTCCATGTTTCTCTTCAGAAAAAGAACAAGCCGAATTTTAATTTACTGGGAACGCGGCTGAACATATGCTCCCTCTGTTCGGCAAGGGATTTAAGCCTGCGAGGAACTTTGGAGAGATGAATAGTGCCATTACTTTGCAGAGGATTATTCATGTTCTTGAAGGAAAGCCTGTCTGGAGCAGGCGGTGGAACCTCGGATCGATGTCTGGCAGCAGTGGGTGTGAGCCTTGCTCTTGAACGCCAAATTATCATCTCGTGCTCCCGTTACAGCGGCTGCCTCGCTCTTACAGGAGGGAGTAAGGAGACAATAAAATATCTCCCTTTTAAAATGACTGTTAATCAAAACGGGGCTTTGAGCCAGGGCAAGAGGGATGCAGGATCTAGGTGGCATACTGGGGCTGGCCCAGTCATGGGCTCTACTGGTGCCACCAGGACATGATGTCTCACCTTCTGCTGCTTCCCTGGGCAGGGACCTGCCCATGCATCAACTTCAAAAAACTCCATGGATATATAAAACCAAAGAAAACCCACCAAAAAACCCCCACCAAAACCCCAAACAGCCCCACCAAACCAAAAAAAAACCCCACCAAACCAGAAAAAAACCCCACCAAACAAAGAAAACCCACAAAAAACCCGACCCCAAAACCCTACCAAACCACCCTCCCCCACAGATGAACAAACAAGCAAAACAATACCCAGGCCCCTG
Source organism: Psophia crepitans (assembly GCA_013399095.1). Lineage (NCBI taxonomy): Eukaryota > Metazoa > Chordata > Aves > Gruiformes > Psophiidae > Psophia > Psophia crepitans. The sequence continues at coordinate 546,257 of VWZZ01001794.1, read as the reverse complement.
CCCCCAGCAGAACAGCCAGGTTTTTTGGGACCTCCGTTCAAGATACCACAGAGGATGAGGAAAGAAAGAAGTGAGTAAAATTTTTGGAAAGTGCTAAATCTGGAGACTGGGACCATGGGTAAGTCATCCTCTTTTTTTGTTAATGGGTGGAGATGGTGCCTGGGGTTTTTGCCTGGGCTGTCCTGAGCCCTGTTGTAGTGGTGTGGGTATGGTGTCCTGTGACACCCCACCGCCCCCAGCATCTCTGACAGGATGGGGGGTTGGGTACCCTGCTCTGCATTGAGAAAGATGCTGCTAAAATATTCTCTGTGTGCCCAGCGAGTCGGATGCTGCCAGGAAGCATCGGACGGGCTGGTTGCACATGTGCTACTGAGATGATCCATGGTCTTATTTCTGTGTTGGAAACTCCTGTCCTTCTCTGAGGTGTCCTGAGACAAAATCAGCTTAAAAATAACTGAATTCTTTTTGAGAACCTGGGCACTGTTCTGTCCTAGAAACAGCCACTCGTTAGGGGAAGAGAGTCACACCGATGTTGGTTGCTGCGTGTTACTGAGCAAATGTCTTTTCCAAGTTCTGCCAGCACAGGTAGGAAGCTGAAATCAGAAATAAAAGGGCTGGACTGACTTAAAAATGGCCAACAGGTGCCCTTAAATAAGTGCAAGTCCTTTGCGTTGCTGTAGGGATCAAGAGCTGATCTTCTGCCATTTGCTTTTCATCAGACAGTTGAGATAACTTTAAAGATAATTTGGCCAGGGGAGATTATAAAGGAAGGAATTTGCTGCTTAAATAAATAGTCTGCTCTCCATTGTTGGAGACTTAGCAGGCTGATAAAAGCCCGCTGGAATGAAAGGGAGCCTGGAAAACCCTCTCAGATCTGCCTTGCTCTAAAGTTACTGAGAACCAATGCACTTCCAAAGAATATTATTTTTTTTTCCGAATTTTTGAATACAAGCTCAACTTTGACCCAGTGGCTTGCTTTATCATCATTTATTCTGACGAATAAAGGGAAAAAAAAGGTATGCTTTTTTTCTTTTCTTTTCTTTTCTTTTTTTTTTTTTTTTTTCAGAAATTGCTTATAACTTTTAGTTTAAAATAAATGGAGGAACTACACAAACTGGTGTACTGGTCTTTAGAATTGCTTGGCTTGTAAATTTGGGAGGAACTGTGTGGAATCACTGGTCCTCTGCTTGCAACGTGGTTCTTCATTCATCTTTTAAGAGACATGCTGCGTTGGTGGTATCTTTATAACCCCATTAGGTAGATGTTGGAGCTTCCAGTTAACGAACTGTGGCTGGGAGGGAATGCCCAAGTGCTGATTTCCTTGTCTCTCCTCTCTTTTTTTGGAAATGCCCTTTGTATTTAAAAATAAAGCCAAACCAAACCAAATCCAGATGTGGCTTTGCGGTGGTAAACTGCCTGGGTCTGTGATAACTCTGCTCAGTTACCCAGGGCAGAAGTGCCCCTTTCCCAGAGTTTCTGAAGCTATTCCTGCTGCCCTGGGCTGTGCTCCCTGGCTGAGCAGCTGGCTCAAAATAAGTTTTAGACAGAGACTGTCGGCTCTGCAGCAAATTGGAGAGGTGGGAGAGACTGGAAGCAAAGAGTGTAAATATTTGGGGTGAAAAAAAATGGTGAAGGTGAAAGTTCCCCAGTGATGTGACATCAGTTCTGGGCATGTTATTGATATGGTTATAACATAACAAAAGCCTGGTGGTGCTGTTTTCAGTGATTTATTTTCTGTTCTGTGGGATTGGTTTAATTAACTTTTCCCCTTTAGAGGGAAAGAAGAAAATCTGAAAGATTTGGAGTGTACATATTTCTGCGTGTGGCTGAAAGCAAATTCCTTGTCGGCTGACCCTGCGCTCTGCCAGCTCCGCACTCCCCAGCCTTCCCACGAGCCTGGGTGGGGGCGAGACCGCCCTGACCCCCGCGGTCCCTGCCGTGTGGAGCAGCAGTTTGCGTCTTGCTCTCAGTAGTGCCAAGTCCCAGCCGTCTTGGAGAGCGGCGGACAAGGATAAGAGCACCATTCCATTTGCAGTAAACCACTTCTATGGTGAAGGGACTGGAAAAGAAATCTTATGGGGAGCGACTGAGGGAACTGGGGCTCTTTAGCCTGGAGAAGAGGAGGCTGAGGGGAGACCTGATCGCCCTCTACAACTACTTGAAAGGAGGTTGTAGTGAGGAGGGTGTCGGTCTCTTCTCCCAAGTAGCAAGCGACAGGATGAGAGGGAATGGCCTCAAGTTGCGTCAGTGCAGGTTCAGATTGGATATTAGGAAGAACTTCTTCACGGAAAGAGTAGTGAGGCATTGGAACAGGCTCCCCAGAGAGGTGGTTGAATCGTCGTCCCTGGAGATCTTCAAAAAACGCATAGATGCGGCGCTCCAGGACATGGTCTAGTAGGCATGGTGGTGTTAGGCTGACGGTTGGACTTGATGATCTCAGAGGTCCTTTCCAACCTTAGTGACTCTATGATTCTGCAGGAGCAGCGTTTGCCCCACACAAATGGTGGGTGCAGAGTTTGGTGCTCTCCAAGCCAAAGGCTTTGTCCTCAGGCACTTCTGCACCCGGGCTCTGCCATGCCTCTTTCCAGTAGTTCAGCTGCATGGTGCATCCCTGAACTGGTGCGCAGTGATGGAGAAGAGCCTGGACGCTCGAACCCCAGCCCTTATGTAGGCTTCAGCAGCAGGATTGGGGCATGAAGCCTCTTACATCCCTCTGTCTCTGTTTTTCCCACACGTGCTCACAGAGCTCGCTTTGAGCCTGCTTCTCCGGGCCCTTATTCCTCCCATTCCCCTTGGTTTTGATCAAGAATTGTGTTCATCCACCACTCGTGCCAGCCCTGTTTGCATTTTTAACTTTGTCTTTATTAAATTTTCAGGAATCTCTTAAGCATTCACACATCTGTCATGGCACAAAGGGGAATATTTCTTGATGCTCAGGAAAACAAATTATACAGTAGATGTGCAACCCATATTTAATCAAAAGCGCCACAGCCACGTGTTCAAGCATGAACCCCCCAAAAAAGATTTTACTGCAGAGTCATTCTTGAGAGGTGTTTGCTGTGAGATTTTTATGGGCTTTTTTGAAATTTCACTTAAGGGTTTGGGCTTCCTACATCAAAGTGACTACTCCTGAGGGTCTCCAGGAATTTCTCAAGGCATCTCTGTCCCCCTCAAAAGAAAAGCTGCTTTCCTGTGGTCCCCTCCGGCATCCCTAAACCTGGCTTTTGCTGTCGTGAGATGTGGATGCCTTGCACAGGGTATGGAGCTCTGCGCTGAACTCCCTCCAGGCAGGGTCTGGTCCAGGCAGGGTCTGGTCCAGGCATGGACCACCACTAGAGGCTGCTTGAAGGTGGGGAGCTGCAGGCATCGGTGTTTCTTGTCTCCTTGCTTCTGGGCTTGTGGCAGCTTGTGTTGGTGGGCCCTGCTGTCTGCATGAACAAAGTTTTTGTGTGTGGGATATAAATAACAAATGGGTGAACCACAGTGTGACTAATTGCCTAACAGTCGGACTGTTACCTAGAATTTAACAGGAGCGCGTTTTCAGGGCGATTTGAGTGGGTATAATGAGACGCTAGCATACAGTACTTCTATTAGGAACTTGAGGGAATGTATTTCAAAACGCCAGGGCACTGGATAAGCTGAGCAATTAAAAATAAATGGCTTTGGAGCTTGGCGTTTCGATAGGCACAGGTGATTAGAGAAGACACTTTTCTGATATGAACATGATGATTTGACTTTGTCTGGTGAGCTGCCTTGGAAACTTTTGGTTCCCATGGGAACGGGGGTGGTGGGCATGGAGCTGGAAGGAGCCCCCTCTCATTGAACGGTTGGACAGAGACCTTTCCTTTCTTGACCTGGTGGCGATGGAGCAAAGGAAGAAAATGCTAAACACGATGGCCTAAATTTTGGCAGACAGAATAACTGAATTGTTCTAATATTTACAACTAATGCTTTGAAGCTAATCTCATAAGTTTTGGAGCTTGAGTCCATAATTTTTATAGTGACAATATTGTAAAAGTAATCAAAAAGGCTTTGTCATAGTTGAAAAAAAAACATTTCCTAAGCTCTAAACTCAAATGTGCTCAGAGAAGCAGACCCTGTAAGAGCAGCAGTGGCACCATCTGATCAGTTTTGTAATGCCACAGACAAAAGTAATTATGCTGCTTAGAAGAGCTTTTGTCTCCAGATAATATTGTTAAAAACTTGCAGTGTAGTATAAATCATAACGGAACAAATCTGGAGTCTGCTCTTATTGCTGCCAGGGGAAAAACTCTTGGATTTTGTTTCCTTTCTGCTCAATATATTGCAAACCTTCTTCCAAGTTTGTAAATAAATATTACCTGCTGTTTGAAAAATTACATGCGGTTCATCTCACCGGCGGTGCCCGTGGCAGCCAGGCCGTTATGGCAAACAGTTGTTTCTCGCGCGGTGAGCACTTCTGTGCGTCTTTCAGGAGCACGGGCTGTTGCAGTGAGTCTGAAGTTGTCTGATTCATTGGAGATATTAAAGGAGTATTTCCTTTAGAGCTCACTCACATGTGGATGCCTACGGCTCCTTTCTCCACTTCCTAGCAGTACTGCTGCAATTGCTGTGTCAGAAAATATTTTGGCAAGCTTACGGAAAGCAAAACTTTCGGCGTTTCTTGGATGAACATTTGAATTCCCATCAGTGAACATGGGTGGGGTTTTTTCGTGGCTGAGTATTGTTGGTTTTTAGACGTATGAGACGTTTAAAGGTTTGGAAAGCCTGGGCCTGAAGGGGGTGCAGCGACTGCCTTAGGACCAGGCTAACTAACTGATGAATTTTCCACCACCCTGCCTGGACACCCATGCACCCATGGTCTTTTGCTTCAGGGTGGAAATGATTCCCGTGGGCTGAGGGATCTCAGTGCCTCGTTCTCTCCTGATGTGATTTGTGTCCTGAGGAGTGAAGGGAGAAGGATTTGCATCAATAGGTCATTTCACAGGCAGCAAATAAGGTTTTACTGTCGTCAGGGAAGTGCTCGAGAGCAGGAAGAGCTGGAGCAGCTCAGCAGGTGAAGTCTGGCTGTGCCGGGGGCTCTCCAGCCCTGATGGGTTTTGCTGTGCCTTGCACAGACACTTTGGTGCCAGGTCCTGTGAGTAGGGGCCCTCCGGGGAGAGTATCTGGGGAGCAAACACTGGAAGATGGGGAGAGCCTTTGGAGCCTGAAAGAGGGGCTTCAGCAAATCCACTGAGCTTCAGGAGGTGGTTCACTTGCTGCCCTGGAGCAGTCGCACCTTCAGAGGAGATTTATTGAGGAAGAAGGGGCACATTCACACCCAAAATGTGTTTAAAGTTCATTTTTGCGTGTAGAGCTGGGAGCAGGACAGGGAAGCACTGCATGCAGCCCTGCAGCCTGGGGCGATTCCAAGCAGCAGCAGGCTGGGAAAGGTGTAGTGCATCATAAAACGCATCGTCGTCTGCAGAGAGAGGAATTCTGCTGGATGCCAGTGATCCGTGTTGACCTCCAGGGAGGTTTCTGCTGCGCAGAAATCAGGTTTTTGTTTGTTTTACAGTTTGGCGTAGTTTGTGAGGATTTGCCACTCTGCCACAAGGTCCTGGAGGAGATGGTCCTGCCGCTTTTATGGGGAGGTAGCAACGCGATGGTGACACTGTGACCTTGTCTAGGATTACTTGCCTGGCTGTCTCCCAAAAAATAAAACAGGGCCTTTACTAGCTTTTGGCAGTAGAATAACAAACACATTGTAGTTCCTCAACTGTGAAGATGTATTTTTATGTGGTCAAGATAAAGCTTCAAATGTGGGGAGACAATTGCCTGGTTCTTTTTAAAGAAAAGAATCTTTTGCGAAGGTGGAAAATGTGGGTTGGGATCTCAGCTCCTGATGGGCTGTTAGAGCAGCCATGGCAGGAGCTTCCCTGCTCAGAGAGAGCTTTATGGTTGCATGGTTTGTGTGCCCAGGTGTCAAGAAACAGTAAAATCAAGGTTGTAAGCCCTTGGTGTCCACCGTGCTGGGGGTGACTGGGTGTCACACAGTCCAGCACTGCCACCCCACTTTGTTCCCTCACAAGATGCGCTATGGAAGATGGGCTGCTAACGCAGCAAGTTTTGCTGTGCAGCTCCCTCGTCTTTGGCACGCCTCTGCCGGAGAGGACTTGTGCAGTGCGCCGTGCGATGCAGAGAGGGGCAGCAGGCCACGTGGGAAGCTTGTATTTGCAGCAGAACGACAGCGGCGCGGTAACAGAGGGACGGGCACAAAGCCCGTGCCATACCATGGTGTCTGACCGCTGTGGTGGATCCTGCTTTCCCCTCTGCGCTGCTCCATGCCAGCTCACATCTCCCCATGCACCAAGGTGCTGCACAGGGGTGGAGCACCCACGCATCGGCTCTGTGTGGCTGCAACGATGGCTGCTGTGGTGCTGGTTTGGTGAGCTGGCATGGGGTGGCAGAGGGAGGATGGACCTCCCTGTCCTGGCAGCAGCACCTTTCCAAACACCTTCAGTTGCTTGTGAAGCTGCATGAGCTGAGCTCAGGCCTGGGGGTGCTGGGTCAGGGCTGGGTGCTGTCTCTGTCGCTGCCTTGGCTCTGCAGCCGCTGTGGGATTTCGGCTCTCGCCTCTCCAGGGGATGCCGTGCAGGAATGGCTTGCTGGGGCTGCTCGCACCGTCTCCTTGCGGTTCAGGTGACCGCGTCACATAATCTCTTAAACAAACTCATCGAGTCCCAGACTTGGCTGGAGCCTCCTGCAGCCTGAGGGAGCCAGCAGGTTAATCCGGAGCTCCTCCAGCCCCAGCGTCGGCCCCTTTGAAGTAGCTGCAGCTCAGGGGGGAATGCGCCTTCTCAGGAAAGCTGGCATTTTAACTAAGCAGCAGACTTTTATTATTTGAGCTGAGAACGCGGTGATTTCCTTCTCCTGCCAGTAATCCCCACTCAGGGCACTGTTATGCTCTTTTACAATTTATTTTCTTTTCTCTAATTGCCAGCTCGCCGTGGCCGTGCCGCTCTCCCTGGGCTGCGCTCTGGGGAGCTTTCGCACTTTGTAAGCAGCTCGGTCCTTCCCTCCTGGCCGCTGGAACTGGGCACCAATTCCTCCCCAGGTGCTTCGGCAAGAGCTGTGCCAGGAAAATAAGTAATAGCCGTATTTTTCAACTGATGCCTGATAACTGTGGTCTAGAGTAGAGTTTCAGCTTTCACGTGTCCTTTGGGAGTGCTGATAAACTGCCCTCAACAGAGATGGGCAGCAGATGTACGGTACCAGTGCAGCAGGTACGATGCTTTGCTGACGGTGCTCTGGCTCATATCCTGCATGCGGTCCCGTTGCTTCACCTGGACATGGTATGGTTCTTCCCATCCATCCTGGGGCGGAGCACCGCGGTGCTGTGCACGGTTAAGTTGCTCCTAGGTTTTGTCCCTGTGCTGACTGAAACGGCTTTGGAGTACCATTTTGTGTATGTGTTCAGCACCTTCGGGTACCTGCGGATGAAATTGCTCAGGACCTACGCAGGCAGGACTGGCGTGGTGGTGCGTGGCAGCTCGGGCTGTCATCTGCCCAAGCCGGGCTCGTGGATCTGGGCTTTTTACATTTTAGTGCATGCAGAAGTGTGTTTTTTTTAGTGTTTGCATATTGTTGGTTTTTTTTTTCCTACTAATCACATACTAGAAAATATTTTAAAAGCAGATAAATAACCTTGTGGTATGGTTGTGCTCTGTGTGTGCGTGGCTGTGGTGATGGAGCCTGGAAGACGTGAGCTCTGCCCTGCCGCGCAGTACCTTTGCTTGCTGGGAGCTGGGTGCCAGCCCGGTGCTGCGCTTTCAGAGGTATATATATATACCTGCTGAGGTGTTTACTCTGTTCAGCTAGACCTGCACGCCAGCTGCCTTCAGTTCTTAAATTGCGTTTTTCTTTAAATATCCTTGAAATAAACAGAAGAACAGATTCAGTTGTCCCCCCGCAATGGGAGTTTCATTAGTGCCATGTTACGAGCAAGACAGATTTTACCAGCAGCAAATCCAGGCGCTGGGATTTTACGGGGGAGCAGAAGCCCGTGCCGCTGCTGTAATGCGGCGTCCCCTCCGTTTCCCTGCGAGGCTCACTCGGGGGAGCACGGGGGACTGACCCGCAAAGTTTCCTGCACTTTGAAGCGCTCGGAGTCTGGCTGGGGGTCACTTCTGCTGCTGGCAGCTGGGGCTTTAATATTCTTGCAGCCAGTCCTTTGCAAGGAATATTTCAGAATAAGCAGCTACTGGGGGAGTTGGGAGTAAGAGATTTTGGATGTGTAAGTCTCTTTTTTTTCCCCTCTTTTTTTTTCCCAATGTTTTATTATTTCTTGCATCTATTAATAGGGCAGCAGGAGGCTCCATATGCTTTTATAGTCCCTGTTGCTCACTCTAATGGATATATGCAAAGGCTCCAAGGCACATAAAACAGATACTCTTAGCCAGTTATTATGATAAAAATTATGTGCATGTCATGACCTTTAAAGCAGTGGGACTGTGTGTGTGTGCTCTTCTGATACGCCACTGTTCTCGATTCCTTTCTGAAGCATTTCTCGCCGTAGGAGGTTTGCATAGGAGCTCGGAATATTTTTCTAATCAGTGAAGAGTCTCTTGGCTCTGCTGGTAACTTGCAAAGCACAGAGGAGCGAGAAAAGGGAAGAGGGATGACTTTTTCTAAGGGAACTAACAGAGAAGAGGTTAAAGGCGAGTGGCGAGGCACAGCATGAAAATCCTGGCTTCGTCTGCAGTGCTGTCAAAAAAACACTGGCCCAAAAAGTGCTTTGTGCTCTTTGAGGGAAAAGCTATTCTGGTGCTCTTGAGGATAAAGAAGGAAAAAAAAGTTTCATAATCCATATGCTCTATTTAAGGAGACTTTTTTTGTTTTAAAACTTTTAATAACAGCACAACCAAAATTTGCTCTGCTTGCGCAGCCCGCACGGTTACACCACTCCGAGCGTGTGCCGTCGTGCCTGGAGAGCTTTGCCACTGTAAATTCTCTCTGGATGTGAGGAGCGAGATGCCTGCTGTCGTGGTGTCACGGGGAGACGGGCGCTGTGTCCCTGCACTGCCGCGCCCCTCGGTGGGTGTTGGTAGGATGGGGTGCTGCCGCCTGGGAATGCAGATGGTTGCTCGGGGCTTGCTGGGGCAGTCCTGGTGCGGGCGTTGGGAGCTGTGGACAGAATGCTTCAGTGGCACACCAGGGAGGTGTGCAGGCACCGGATGGGGTGGAGACAATGGTGGCAAAAGGATTTTGGTAATTTTTGCTTTGATTGCTGCTTACACCGTAGCTTTCTGCATGCTGGTGTAGGGTTTTCCAAATAGCAGCAGGTCCCTGTCCGTCCAGGCGTGCCTGCACGGGGTGCCCCTGGGAAGAGGGAGTTGGAAGTCCTGGGTTTGTGATGTTCTCAAGACCTCTTGAGTAACGCGAGAGGTTACGTGGGGCGAGCAGCACGGCCTGACGTTGCTTGTGATAACGTTGATACCAAGTCCCCGCGGAGAGGCGTCAGGCCGCGCTCGGCTGCGTCCCAGCCTTAACAAATGGGGAAAATAACACTTACGGTTTTAAAAATTAAACATTCCCTTTAATTATTGAACGTGAATAATTTCCATGCAAATTGAGCCTGAATGTGTGTTTCCAGAGCGGCACAGTCGAGCGCGGTTACATCGCGGGGTGCCGGTGACCTGTGAACTGGGAGGCTGTCCGTTATTTTTAGCATTTTATGGATAGCACCCTGGAGGGTGGGACACAGGCTGACAGAGTTGGCCAAAGAAGGAGTTTAGTTTGCACTGGTGGCCTCCCCTTGTAATGCTTTAACTTGTAAGCTGGGGTGTGCGTAGGTATGTTGTCTTTGCATACCTGGGTATGGATATTTTGGAAGCCTGCTGGCAAGGAGGGCTGTAATTCAGGGAACGACCCAGCAGTGGCTGTGCTGCTGGAGGCTCTCCTGCTTACCGCGTGGAGGAGGTGTGGGCAGAAAGTCCTCCAGTTTTTGAAGGTGGATGGTGGAAAATGTACCCTGGCTTTTCCTGGCAAATTGATGTAAATCTTGAGCTTCGCAGGGCAGTTTGGCACAACCTGATGTGTGTGAGACTGGTCCCGACTGGGCAGCGCCAAGTGGGCACTGCGTCACCTGCTCTCAGCATCGCTTTGGACCATGAGCAGCTCGTGTCCGGGGCAGGTGAAGCGTTGGGTCTGCAAGCTGAAGGGAGCCTGGTGCCTTCGGGAAAGCGGCAGTGCTGCAGGCACTTTTCAAATGGCTTTGAGGAGACCTAGTGCAGGGGGGGTGCGGGGGGTCGAGTCTGAATAGCCTCTGTGATTAAGCTCCTATAAATATTTCCTTTTCATAGTGGAATGTCAGCATTTACTGTTTCCTGATTTTAAACACTGTACAGTTTGTCAAACATTTATCTCTGCCTTGAATTAAGTCTTGAGATAGAATTCCTGTTAATTTCAAATCAATATGAAAGAGGGAGAGAAAGAAATTGCAGTCTAGCCCTTTCCTTGAATCAATATTTTCTTTAAAAGCTGAAATGTTAACTAGATCATAGGTTTTGCCATTTTGAAATGTAGCTTCTGTTTAAAGAATATATGCATTTCCCCTGAAAATCGCTGATGCCGCTAAGTTTTGCGGCAGGCACGACTGCCAGCAGGCGTGTGACCCAAAGTGGGCAGGATGGGACCAGCCTTCGCAGCAGTAACGTGGTGCGACGTTATCCTCCCTGTTCCTGAGCTCATCGTCTCTTAACAGCTTCTTACTTTTTGTTTTTTGTTCTGTTTTGCAGAAGCCTTTGAAATTGTAGTACGGCATGCAAGAAACTTCACCAACAGCATGTTTAGGACCCACTACCAAAGCATGGTGCCCAGAGCTCTTAAGTTTGTTGGAGAACTTTTTACTGATGTCTCGCTGTACATATTGGGCTCCGACATCAGTGTTAATGACATGATAAATGAATTTTTTGACAGTTTATTCCCTTTGGTTTACTCTCACTTGATTAGTCCCGGCTTCCCTGATCCCTCTGTGGAAATGACTGAATGCCTGCGGGCAGCCAGGAGAGACCTCAAAGTCTTCGGTAACTACCCAAAGGTGATGATGACGCAGGTGTCCAAGTCACTGCAGGCCACGCGAGTCTTTCTGCAAGCGCTCAACCTGGGGATTGAGGTGATAAACACTACAGACCACTTAAAATTCAGCAAGGACTGTGGACGAGCACTGCTGAAGATGTGGTACTGCTCGCACTGCCAGGGGCTCCTCCTGGCCAAGCCCTGTGCTGGCTACTGCAGCATGGTGATGCAAGGATGCTTGGCGGGCGTCGTAGAGATTGGTAACCACTGGCGAGAGTACATCGGGTCTCTGGAGGGGCTGACCAAAGGCATGCACGGCATCTATGACATGGAGCATGTCCTCCTGAACCTCTTCTCCTTGGTGCGGGATGCGATCGTCTATGTGCAAAAGAATGAAGGAAAGCTCTCGACAACCGTGAGTAGTTTTCTGCAGTTCCTGTAGCTTACTGCCATGGCAGGGCTCAGTTGTGTACCACGAGTTCTACGTGGCGAAGACAACCTACGCCAAATGCTCCAATTACCAGCTCCTCTCCTTTCCCCCCCACATTTCTCTGATTTTTAAAAAACTTTTGATAGCAATTGAAACTGGTGTATGTGGGACCTGGGCTTCAGTTAAGGGCTTTGCCTATTTTCAGGTTGGTCAGGGTGGAAGGGTCTGGTGTCATCCTGGCATCAACCTTGTAGCTGGGGTGTGAGGTCAGAAGCTGAGATGTCCCAGCATCTTCAGTGCTCCCCGGGGGCTGTACTTGTCCTGGGTAGCTCTGGAAGCCCGGTCCTGTTGTCTGGATGTCCCCTGCTTCCTTTAACATCACTACAATGTACCTCCAAATAGGTGCCAAGTGGCATCCCCTGCTTCCAGATTTACCAAAGGACATCTGATTTTCCCTCTTTTGGTAACTCATTCCAGTTTTGGGCCTCATTTGATCCCAGGGATGTTATTTCTTATTTATTGGGAGTGACCTGAGTCTTTAAAAACACATTGTGTGAATTTCTGAGCCTCCCAAGAAACGGAGGCTGTGTCGTTTAGAAAACCCTGCTGCTTCTGTTCGCACGCCAAGGGCAAGTGGGCTGTAGCGATACACCACTTGTTTTGCAGAGGAGATTTTTCTTGAGGTGCAATTGAGCTGCTCCGTGCAGGTTGGGTAGAGTCGGGGATGGGGGCAAAGGTGCAGGAATGTTGTTACAGTTCCCTTAAAGCCAACGATGATTAAAATCCACCACCGTTTCCCTGTTAGCTGCTTGTTCCTGTCATTCGTGACTCCTGTTTACAAAAGAACTGTGTTTGTGTAGGTCACTGTGGTACTTGCACTGCAAGTAACTCTTATCTTTTTTGGGGACCATGGAAATGTATCGGCTTATGGATTTTGAGCTCCGTGGCAGTCAGCCAGCAGCACTCTTCTGTGCTGTTTGATGTGCCATCTTTGCTCAGTGATTGCCCAAGACATGCCACTGCCTATACGCAGGCTGTGAAATCATGTGGCGGCACTCGGGCAGTTTCACACCCCCTGGCTAGTTGGGCACGCATGGGGTAGGCTCTCTTCGTTGCTTAAAAGGGTTTTAGGGAGCAAATCTCCAGTTAGTTGATTACGATTGTGTTGTGGGGAGCAGGAGGAGGCTGTGGCTGAGGGCTGGGGTTTGGTGTTTGTCACCTGGGCAGATGGATGCAGGTAGGACTTGTGGGGAGCACGTTATGCTCCAGGGTACAGTGCAGGAGACACTGGCTTTCACCCTCTATGCCTTAGCCCTTTTCTGCAGAAAATCCCTTTTTTTCCAGCAGCCTGCCAAGCTTTTCTTGGGTCCCCAGAACCGCAGGGAGGTTCCAGCTGACGGGGTCCAGGGGCAGCAGCTCTGCTGGGCTCAACTTCTCCTGCCATGGAGCCAGGGCAGGTGGTTCTCCCATCAGTCAGAACCTGTCAACCTTCTCTGGAACAGCAAAGGAGCAGAGATACAACTGTAGGTGTAGCCTGAGGTCAGATGAGATGGACAATTCATGTTACAGGTGATAATGATGTATACAAGAGAGAAAACCCAGCTCAACTCTGAGCCCAGTTAGCATTTCCAAGGCCGTAAGAAACAAAACTCCCTTCTACGTGTAGTGTGAGCCTATTTGATCTTGAAAGATCAGTTGACATATTCAGCTGTGAGCAAAAGCATCCAAGGTGTTTTTTCACTGGCAAACCTGCCACGCTTGTAGGTGCTAAGGGCGAACAGAAGCATTGCCCTTACACGCTGCACGCCGGGTTTTGCAAGCACACACGTGCGTTGCTGTATGATCCTGAAAGGATGTTTGTCCTCCCATATCCTTCTTCCATTGGCACAATGATAAAAAATGCGCTTTTTCTTGAAGATGTCCATGTATACAGTGAAGGAACACGGCTGTCGGTTGTATTATTGAATATTGAGACCTTGAGCTGTCTCAAGAGAATGTGTTTGTGGGAGGATGAGTAGATGGAATGCTGCTGAAGTCAACACCAGCCATGGCAGTAGAGTCATAATCTGTCCATCCTCTGCCAAACCAGAACATAAACTGACTTCCTTTAAAATAAAAAATCACTGAGCATTGCAAAACCATTCAGTGCTTTCGTACTTGATAGAGCTGTTTGAATTCATTAGCGGCATATACAGTTAGGTACTTATTTAAACATAACTCCTCTTAATTATTTAATACTTGAGTGATTCTTTTATTTGCTCTAGAGACATTTTTGAGTTATAGGAGTGTGAAGGAAAAAAAATCCACGCCAAGCAGGCCAATTGTCACTAGAAGAGAATGGCCACTGGGTTTTTAAAGTTTATTTTTAAAACACCGATGATGCTCAGCTAAGGCTCTTCTGTCAAACCTGAGCCCAGAGCAGATTTTTTTACAAATGATGGTATGAGCCGTTCAGTAGAGGAATAAGACAATAATGGAAGTGCTGACAGTCTTAACTACAACATTGCAGATGGCCTGGCTCTGATAGCCGGTCTGCGTCTGCGGTAAGTATCTCTGCCTGTCAGTGATGGAATACAATTATTAATTTGGGTTTTTTTTAGCTGTGCTGGAATGAAAGTTTCTCTGTTAAACTTATCAGCACATATTGAGTTTCAAAGAATATACCCGGAAGCAAACAGTTGTATTTACTGTTATCCTGTAAATATGATTGTTTTTAGACACCGTTGTCATATCAAAGTATAAAACGCCGCGGGAGTTGTCTTTGAAGATGCGGGGCTTTGCTCTTGCGTTGACTTCTCATATCGACCTCTTTTATTACTGACCTTGGCCACCACTGCTTCTGTAGGCAAAGTTCAGTTCACCTGTATGTTATTAAGGATAATGACAGGTTATTTAATTGTCATTAAAATCCCGTGGTATTATGGAAAACTGATCTTCCATGCCGGCAGTGATTATAGCCCGACTAACAACACTGCTGCCCTTGCCTGTCCTTTGGGCTGCTTTGCACGGCATTGACGGCACTTCTGTGGCAGTGGTTTTTCAGGTGCGTTACCCAGCCGAGCATCCTTTGTGCGGCTGCTCCTCTGTGCCCCTCACCACCCATCCCTAGGCTGGGTGCCCAGGCACAGGGACCTGGAGCCCTTTTATAGCTTGCAGCAGTCTTGGCTACAAAGAACACATGAACTTGAGCTTCAGAGGTGCTGCAGAGCCTCCAGGTAGGTTTCTGAGGATGTCTGCAGTCCCCAGGACAAGGAGTCGTACTGCTGTTACTCTGCTTTTGGAAAATGTGCGCCTCCAGGCATGCATTTAAATGTAAGCCTGCACAGCGGTGGCGTTCCTGGTGTGTAAACAGCAGTGCAGAAGAGTGAATTCGGTAATATGGCAGTGGGCAGTTCCCATCCCAAGCCTTGCTTCGATACGAAATTTGTCAGCGAGAGTGTATGGTTAGGGCTCTATTACTTCTACAATTTGTCTGTTTAAAAACTTCACCCTTAAAATATGCTATTAAAATACTTTATCAAGGAGGCCGAGTCTCAAGACAGATTGGGAAGAGCTATATCTATATTCATTTTCCTATCTGCTACTTTTTCTGTGGTGAAAATGTGCCTCGTATGTCCACCTTTCGTAGAAATTTAAATTGTGAATGTAGGGAAGCATAATTTTAGTCAGTCTGTTCATGCTTCTCCCGCAAACAATCGGAGAGATTCAGTACAAGTAGACTTCATAAAATATTCAACCCCAGCACCTCCTGAAGTGAATGCTTTCTCTGCTGTTGGAAGTAGGAGAGACACAATAGGTCTGGGTGTCTTACATAGCTAGGAGTTATCTCCTCTGGGGTTCCCTACTTTAAGCTAGCACTGTAAATTTATTTTGAAAGGGTGCAGAGTTAAGGTGTGGAGGCTGGTGGTTTGACACATATATTCATTTATCTACATAAATATTTTTTCTTAATGCTTCCCCCCTACCTTGTAACTCATCAGGGTTTTGAACCCATCCCAACAGGGTGCGAAACCACAGGCAACTCCTAGCGTAGTGAGGCATGAACCAAAAAAGGTGGGTGGCATGGGACAAGGCTGTAGCCACGTATTGCGTGTGAGCAGGAGGATGCACTGCAGATGTGAGTCGTCAGAGAAAGGAATTTGGGTTTTGGCTCTGTTATCTGCTTTGTCCTGCACACCCAGTGGGGCACGTGTCCCCTCGCAGCCCTTCGGATGGGGGTGGCAGGACTCCTCCTGCCCTTTAGCTGTCGCCTGGTGCCTCTCTGTCTGGACGTGGAGCTGCAGTCACCGACCCCCGCCTCGCGCAGCGGGACTCAGCTCGGCAGGACCTGTACATGTTAGCGTAATTAGGGCTGGGCACAGAAGATGCTGTGGAGCTGATGTGGTTGTAACGTGACCGAATCTGGGAATGGGAACTGGTTGCAAAGGAACACAAGATTAGTCTTACAAGCCTCATAGAAAAAGTACATTATGAAAAACACCAGCAGCCTACCACCAGAAGAACATACTGAGAAACTTCAGTTAGTTCAGGTGTTGTTGGGCAGGTTGCCTGAGCGTCTGTATCTCTAGGCAGACACGCGAAGAGATGAGCTGGTAGAGCTGCCCAGCGCCTGCTGCTCCTCTGCAGGGGTGGAGGTGTGCAGCTCTATCTGCAGAGTCCTGCCTGGAAAGGGAGGAGCAGGGAACTCGGCAAGGCGCTTTTCTTCCCTCAGAACTGATGGTTGAGTTTCTAGAACACCCTGTTAAAAGGCAGGGTAAAGGTAGCCAGGCCTTTGTTCAGCTGATTGCACCCTCTGTGCTGAGGAGGGTTAGAGGCAGGGTACTGGCAGCAGTGGGTTCAGGCTGGGAGCCTCGGTGTGCTTGCTCTCTGAGCAGATCCCTGCTGTTTTACCTGCCTGCAAACACCTTTAAAAAACTGCTCAGGTCTGGGTTAAATAGGTTGTATAGCCATGCTGCTGAGGAGGGGAGGAGAAGCCACAGCGCAAGCTGGGTTTGGTTTTATCCCAAAGCCGGAGTGCTCACTCCAACCAGGTGTGAACCCAGCTCTGATACTGACCACGGGAAGCTGCTGGTGGAGCACCAGGGAGGAACAGAGCTGGGCAAACTGGACCCACGTTTGCCCTTGATTTTTTTTTTGGGAATCATGGTGGGAAGACCATGAGCATGCTGAAAAGATAACTGGCTACTTTGATTGCTTGTAGCACAGCAGAGTATTGCTCTGTACCAGCACATGCAGAGGGATGATATTCAAGAATATGTAAGTAAAGGGCCTTTGAAAACATCCCCTATCGCCTTACACAGTGCTTCAGTGAATTTGTCAGCACAGCAATGCCGGTGCGGTTTTCCCTGGATGCTGCCTGGGATCCGGCTCACCTGGCGACTTGCTGGAGGCTGCTTTGCTTGGTGGGTTACAGCAGCAGGGAGCTCTGGTGAGTTTTCCTATCTGCTAATGGATTTTTTTTTCAGTGCTGTAGCTGGCAAGAGACTTGTGAGAAAAGCTTTGAAATTACAGCCCTGTTCGAGAAGTCATTCCCTTTGAGACGCCGAGATCGGTTTCTTTGTACTTTTAATGCAGGTTGCTTTCTGTTGGCATCGCTCGCGGGAGAGCCGGCTGGATGTACAGCCTCTGTATTTTCAGTTTCTTTATCGGCAAAGTTTAATCCTCAGGCTGTTCTCTAATGCTGGCTGGTAGCTAGCTCCATTTTTCACTTAAAACTGGAAATACGGGTGAGGTTTTGGGTTTCAGTAAGCTCAGACCCACTGGTAGCTGTCCCAAGGTGTGTTTATCATGTACTTTTGTTAACCGTTTTGTGATAGGCAGCGTAATGTGCCTGATAAGGTGTGTTAAAGCAAGCATCTGCTCCTGCTGCGGGATGAAAATAAACCCGATCACCGAGGACAGTATCAGTAACGTTCCTATGAAAATGCCTTGGGAGCATTACAATTAGTTGTCTGAAGAGGTTTCAGATATTAAAGATTTTCTGATAGTTGGGGAAGCATATGGCAAGGCGCTGAACTGCAAGGTGTTGATTTTTGATCTAGAAATCCCAGTGCTGTTGGTGGCTTGGCTGGTGCTGAAAAAATCAGGGCGAAAATTATTCGTGCCTGCAGTTTTACATCCCACCATCAACAGTTTGGATCCAGTGATTTCGGCGTGCTGTTGCCGGTCTTAAATCTTTGGTTTAACGTTAAAATACACCGTAGGAAATTAAGGCTCTGCAACTCATTTTTGGAAGGGACTTTGGCATGGATGCTCTTGACTGTTACTTGCATCTCTGCGGGAGTGAGGCTCAGAGGTTATTCTCAGGCTAGTGAAAGTTTTACTTCTTGTCTGGCCTGGGGACAAGGGCATTGGCACCCAATTAAGCACTTGGTACCTAATTAAGTACTTGTTACCTAGTTGATCCATCGCTAACAAGAGCTTTGCCTGTAGAGGACGCGGGTAGCACCCTTTCATGGTCTTTAGTCAGCCTTGCCCTTTTTCTGCTGGGGTCCAGCATGGGCACAGCGGCAAACTGGTGTCTCCTCCTGCTTGCACTGGTGGCATGGTGAGACTTTGGGTCAATTTGTCACTGAATTGGGTCCAGACGAAGCAAGGCAAGCATGTGGGGCTGCGCTGGGGAGCGTGCAGAGCTGTTCAGAGCTGCTGGGTGGAAGCACTGGATGTGGCCAGCGCTGCTCAAACCTGCCAGCACAGAGCCAGAGAAGCTGACACTGAATATCAACAGGGGTTTAATTTAAAACAGCATTTGATTTTGCGTCTATTTGTAAACTTTTTTATTGTCTTCTCCTTATTTGCTCTTCCTCTGTCCTCTTAAGTGGATGTGCTCTAGCCTCTGGCTTGTTGCGCCATTTCAGGGGAATTTGTAGCAATGCTTTTTTTTTTTTAATTACAAGTAGAAGGTAACGGCTAACGGTGCCCCCTCCTCCCTCCACGCACACACAGCAGCACAGGGAGCATCCTTTGACAGTGCGTTTGATGCCCAACCCAACCTTGCACTGAAACTCCCACAAATCTTTTCGTTGACTTCAGTCAGAGGCAGATCACTCGGCTGGTGGCAACTTCATCCCCACTACTCTGCGGCTTAAAAAGAGCTTTTTAAGGCTGCTGCATTTTATGGGTGGGAATATCATACGGCGCCTACTGAGCCTGACTTGATCTCACTTCAGATGGTGTCGGCTACAGCGCGAGTGAGATGCACGCGGGCTGTTTGCGGCAGGGTATCTCGCATCTTTTCCGAGCTGGAGGCAGAACAAGCCTGAAGATCTCATGCACATTAATTACAGGTTCTGCGTACCGTGCCTTGGCCTGTTCTTGCTTTAGTGGAGGAGCTGATTTGTCGTTGTGCAGCTGGCTCCCAAGTGTTTCAAAAGGTACTTGGTTCTGAGATGTCCTGACGTTAGTACAAAGGGCTGGCAGAGGTAGTGGTGCAGGATATGGTCTTAACAGTTGGAAATAAGGGGTACGCAGCTTTGCAATACTATCCAGCTTGCTCCACTGCACAGAACATCTTTTTTTCTCACCTCTTTTTTCCTGGCTCCCATCACAGCCGTATTTGGCAGCCAGACATGGGATACTTTGGGAGGTAGGAGAGGAGAGAGCTGGTGCTCCTGTCATCCAAAACAGACTGTGCGCATTGCAGGAGGGGATGTGTGGGGGTGTCTGTTCCTCGGGCACTGGGCGGTTAGGCTTTGAAATTTCCAACAGTCTCATTTGGTGATAAATTGTCATGGTCAAGGACATAACGTCAAGTCTTGAAGTAGATTGGATTTAAGCAGAAAAAGCCTGAGTTTCGGGCTGAACCAAAGATCACAGCATCAGAAAGTTCCCTGCAGGTGTCTTGAGGCTTCTGCTGCTTCAGGAGCTGTGGGAGAGGTGCTGGCTGGGGAGGAGCTGCCACCCCGCCTTGAGAGGTCTTAACAGTTGGAAATAAGCTGCGCGTGTATTTGCAGCTGAGTTTTACAGCTGAACCTTTTTCAGAGTTAAACCAGCCTTGTGCTCAGGGTCCTTGCTGAGATCCAGGTTCAGTTTCTGTGAAGGATGCTACAAGCTGGCGCATGGCAGAAACAGGAGGCTTTTCGGTCTGGGCTGACCCGCCTGGCTTCAGATGCCCGTGGAGAAGCTAGGTCCATGGCACGAACTGCCTTTCTCCTTATTTAGCCTGGTTCCAACCATCCCTCCAGACAAGCCATTGCCCTCTACGTGTACTGGGGAACTGGGGAGCTGCCTCTGGGATTCTCTCTCAAAACTGGCCGCACGTCTTTGTTTTATCAGAGAGATAAAATTCCCCAAGGATCAGCCCTGCAGGCACGGCTCCCTCGCTTGCTGTTCAGATTGCTGCAGCTTCCCACAACCTCTATTAACATAGATGCCTGATTAGCAAAATATATTCTGGCCCATTTCCTTTCCTGAAGATTTTTACCCTTGCTAAGACCCGCAGCTTTGCAACACCAGACTTGTGCTCACCAATATCCATCTCTTTATGCTTTTTTTACGCTAAACCCTCTTTTGGCCTCATTATCCGTGACTGCAGTTTCCACGAAGACCTCCATCTGGGGTCATTCACCGGGCATCCTTCATCTTAACCATGCTGAGTTTACTTCCAGTGACAGTAACCCCCGTGAGTGTTGCTGCCTTAAAACTAGAACTAACTCTCCCATTAGCAATGCTGATGAATGAGCCAAGAACAAACCAGAAACTTAAAAGCGACGCTCTGCAAAGTAGAAATAGTGCCCAGAGCTGCCCAGGCGGAGCACTGGTATTTTGTTTTGTGCTGGAGAGGATGGGGGGCTGGGTTGCAAGGAGGGTTTTGCTTCATTTGGAATTCTCTGCCTGTGTGCGGTGCTGTGAATTATCTAATTTTTACATCTTATTGTAAAGCGGTTTTGAGGTACGAGGCCTGAAAGTTGCCATCTACGGATACGTTTAGCTGGCAAAAAAAAATAATTACGACAAATAATTGAGGCGGATTTGTCAGCCGTCCACTGCAGCAGCGCACCCCTCGCTGCCAGCACAGCTCTGGAACAGTCCTCTTGGGCTCTTCGGGTTGCTTCAAAATGAACTGGTGGCCTTTTGCATCCCTACCTGTTGTGTTCCCCCACTAATAAACCCCCAAGGGCACGGAGCCTGCTCTCAGAGGGTGAAGTTTGCTGCTAACTGCATTATTCTTTCAAAGCCTCATTTGAGGGAAAGCAGGCTGGCTGCAGAAAACCGTGCCGATAGCCTACAGCTACTTTGGCAGAGTTAATTCTGTTTAAAAAGAAAAAAAAAGAAAAGAAAGAAAAGAAAAAGTGAGCCAGTGGTTGGGGAATTCAGCAATTCTTTATGCAGGTGTATCTTTCTAACCTAATCAATTTTCACACCTAATTCTCTTCTGCAGTGGTAGAGACGATGCTCTTAGGCACTGACCTGGAGAGGGTGAGTGAGCCTGGTGGTTAGTGAGGATAATTTGGGGGTGACTGATGTGCTCTGAGTTATGTCTTTCTAAAGCTTATTAACTCTTGGATTGCACCTATTGATCTGTATCACTGTACAAATAAACTTCATGCTGCCACTCTCCAGAGCACCAGAGAGCAGGTATTTCCGCAGATATCTCAGCTGCCTGTGCTGGTATTTCAGTTGTCCTTCCTCTGTCTCCTCCTCGAGGGACGGCCCAAAAAGCAGGGAGTGGAGGGTGCGTGAGGACGGCGGGAACCATGCGAGGTGATGCTGCGGTGGCTCTGACCAGCAAAATGGGACCAGTAGGTCAGAGCAGATGGGTCCAAAAGGGTTTGCATAACAGATGCTGAAAAATATCCAGGAGACCTTTCAGCCTTGCTTCATGCAATCCCCATTGCTGATTTGGAACCAGAAAGCACTTCAGTAGCGCTCTACCTGAAGGTTTTGGTGCGAGATTTTTCTTTCCAGTGAGTTGTAGAAACGCCCAGCTTACACCTTGCAAGGTGAATTGAAGGTAAAGAAGTTGCACAAAAATGCATTTTAAGTGTTTAGTCCATTTGTTTGCTTCCCCCTCTTGTTTTGGAATCGTTACATACCAATTTATTGGAATCTGCTTCTCGTAATCAAATTCTAGTCCTCAGTTTGAAGACGTTAATACAGGTGGTGTGATAAAGTCGAATTAATTTCATTTCTGTCTGCAAACAGCCTATTGTTGAATGAGTCACTTTAATATATTAATCAGACATACAATACAGCAGTGTAACGAGGTTAAAAGTGCACACCGATTTCCATTATAAAGATATTCTCAATCAAGCAGGAGCTAATCTAACGCTGTAAGTCATTCCGTAATTCAATCGTACTAACCGCCGCACGCGTAAAAACACGATGCGTTACAACAAAGTCTGAGAAAAGCCCTGCAGATATTTATAGCTTTATAGAAAATAATGATCTACATTTTCAATAAGCCTGATTCGTCTTTCGGAAAAATGTAGTTCCTTTATCATGAGTAAAAATCTAATGGGAGTGTTTTTACCTTGTTTGCCATGTTTTGGGTAAATTAGCTTGAAAAAAGGACGTAGGACCTTCCTGAGCTCCTTTTTGGCCTTTGATAGAATAATTTTATCAGCAGCTAACCTCTGCTGTGCCGAGGTGTTTTTACCACTTTCCATTAATAACAATTATTAGGCCTCTGTATTAGACTCGGCTCGGGGAGGGTCATGGCATCGCCGTGGGGCGAGCCTCCTGCAGCCCTCGCCAGGGCCTGGGTAATGCGCCGTGGGGTTGCTCAGGGCTTAGCTGGGAAACAAATGGCTGCAATTATTCCGCTGAAGGTACTAACCAACTTAAAAACAGTTGAAATGATTTGGTGAGCTTTGGTGCCTCCAGCCGTGCTGTTTTAGTGGAAACTGGTCTTTGCAAAGAGAAAGGTGGGTGGAGGAAGCAGAATGTGGCTGCTGGGGGGGTTTATTCCCATGGGGAGGTGAAGGTGAGTAGGGTTACGTCCCTTTGGAAGGGGTGGGTGAGTGAGGAGGAATGACGGGTACCAAACCCTTTGGAGTCGACAGGGTTTTCCATTCAGCACAGGAAGGGAGGGGGGTGTTTTATAGCTAAAAATACTGTGAGCAGCATGGAAACCTTTGGGATGGTTTCGGTGTAAGCAGTTATTGAAGTATAAATCTGAAAAGCCGCGTCTACCTGCGAGCGCGGTCTGCGCAGGCTGCGCATCGGGCGCTGCTTTTCACCTGCTTGTTTTGCTATCACCAGTTAAAGCAGAGTTAGCGGGGAGGCTTGTGTGCTTTATTTTATATAAATATTACACTTGCTATTGGATTGCTGATAGGGAGAGAGAGAACTAATTAAGGAGATGGGATATCATCAGTAGATTTTTCTTCCCTGAGATTTTATGAGCAGTAATTTGAAGGGAGCCATATTAAAGTCATTGAGGAACAAGTTAATGCTGCGTTTCTAAGAATATTGCCCTTCCACTCAAAGATTATATTCAAGAATAAACAGTGTACAGTAGCTAATTGCTAGCTGACGCATTATATGGCTTTATACTTCCAAAATCGAATCGGTCTAGTTTAAAAAAAAAGGAGGGGAAAAAGTCATGCAGCAACTTTTTAATTATTTAACGATGTATTTCTCAAAGAATAATTGACTCTCTGCTTGGGGCTGAGCAGGGGGGGTGGAGGGGGGAGTTGGACTGGTAGGCATTGACCACATTTGCAACCCAGCTGACGCGGCTGCTGTTAAATAACCTATTACAGGCTCTGTGTCCGGCTCGCTGGCTTACGTTCCAGACTGATGGCTGGTATCTGTTTTTCCTCTCTAAATTAAGCTGCTAGGAATTTATTTCTCTCAGATTGTTCCTTTCTGTAGCGCCGTAGGCACAAACATGGTGCAATATTAAAACCCACAGAAATCTGCAAAGGAAACCAATTAACTCGGGGAAGGAAAACAACAAGCGCACAGCGCCTGCCCCGAGCCGTCGCACTGCCCGGCTTTGCCCCGTGCTGTTCCCATCGCCCCGGCCTCGGCTGGACAGGACGGTACCAGTATCTTCATCGCCGACTCCTCCAAGAGAGACGGAGCTCGCATCCTGCACTGAACTCTGTGCTCCCACAGGGTTATTGTTGGCTTACTGGCGCTCTGCAACAGGTAGATGTGCAGAATGTAATTTAATTTTTTTTTCCCAAGTTCTTGGTAGAAGCAGGTAATCCCTCATGCCAATTCCTCGCTTCCCTTCTCAGTCTGTTGGGATGGAGTAAATTCAATTGCCTGCACCAGAAGGGTCTTCTAGGGGCCTGCAGTAGCAATTGTGCGTGTGTTATAGCGTGCGCAATGCACAGTTGTATAATTGCAATGTATTTAGCATCCTTAGCAGAAACCAGCTCTGCTACCTTGGATCCAAGTTTTCTAGCACGTTAGCTGTTTCAGCGCTAATTTTTAAATCAGCTGGTTGAGTTTGGAACACTTTCAGGCTCCTCGGGGAATCAGAGCCCCGCAGGTACAGTGGCAGCGTGGGGTGAGGATCGGCCGTGCCCCCAGCCTCTCCCATGCCCCCCCCACATTAGCCACGCAGCACGTCGAGGGCTCGGGGCTCCACCAGGAGCCGGGCTTCACGTGCGGTCGTGTTTCTCTCCTAAACCTGGCTTTGGTCAGTCTAGCATGTTCCTGCTTTTCTCGCTGGATTTTGCTCTCCTATCTTCCCTTTTGCTGTGCTGTCACCGTTCAGGTAAGGCTGGCTTCTCTTTCCAAGAAAAAAGCCTTAGTTTGGTTGTCTAAGAAACGCCATGTTGCACAGATCTAACTTAAAACCATAAAGGGTGCATCAGGATGCTGCGGGGCCCTGTTCCAGGAAATGTCTCCGCTTGGGAAAGCTGCATAAGTGTGTGCTGAAAATGAAGCAAATACTTTTTCCTTGGCTGTCCCAGTCGGGTCTGAGCCCTGGCTGGGGCACCGGCTCCCTGCCCTGCGGTTTGCTGCTGAGGTCCCACTATCCGAACCCAAATACCAAATTTTGTGTTAAATACGGAATTAACGAAACTCTGGAGGGGAAACACTGACTTGAGAAGTTGTCCTTTAATTATATGTCATGGATTGTAAAGGCTGAATGAACAACTGTGATCATTTAGTCCGACTTCCTCTCCACCTATAAATAACAATAAACAGCCTTTTGCTTAAACACAAAGCAGCTTTCTCCGGTGGATTAAGCGCTGCATCCTGGAGACGCCAGAAAGAAGAAACATCTTGTTTGCATTATTTTATGTAGGGTTGAAAGGGCTCGACTCCAGCTGAGGTCATGATTCCTTTGAGGGAAAGGGCATCCTGCGCTGGGAGAAGCTGGGTCGGCATAGGGGTTGGGGTGTGGTGGGTTGCAGTGCAGATGCTGTGGTACACGTATGGGGCGCTGAGCATCAGGTCTTCCTGGGGACAGGGTGGCATGACCTAACGGGAGCAGTGATGGAGATGGAGTGGTGGTCTCTGTCTGACGGGAGCTGTTTGAACCCTGGCGCAGCAGGGGGAGTGCAGATGGGGGATCATCCAGCTTCAGCAATAAGCATCAAGGGTTGAAACCCTTAAAAATCCCCGTGCACTCCCTTGCTCCACTGCTCTTCTGAGCCGCTGCACCCACACTCCTATGCAGACTGTGGGTAGAGTGACTGTGTAACCACGCAATGCATCAGACCTGCCAGCTCTAGTGTCACCTCTGTCACATCAACACACGTGCTGTGTGGGGGACACATCCTGCTCCTTGCCCTGAGGAATCAGCACCAATTAGCCCTGGGGTTACACTGGAGCATGGCGCGTGCCTTGGGCAACAGCTGGAGTCTACAAGGGAGGCTGTGCCATTGGCTCCTCTTCCATCAAGTCTTGAGCCCTTGCTTGTTTTTCTCTTGGTCAGTGGTCCGAGCTGTCTTTGCAGATGAGAAATCTGCAGATCCCATCCCTGGCAGTGTCCAAGGCCAGGCTAGATGGGGCTTTGGGCAACCTGGGCTGGTGGAGGGTGTCCCTGCCCGTGGCAGGGGGTTGGATCTAGATGGGCTTTGAGGTCCATTCCAACCCAAACCGTTCTATGATTCTACGAAATGAGGCCAGGGAGGGGGCACCCATCAGTCGTCCATGGGCCCCATGTTCCTGCTGTGATGCTGAGCCTCTGCAAAGTGTCTTGTGGTGCTCCACATGAAGGGTGGGATATAAAAGTGAAGTTATATTTCCTTCTAAAAATACCTCCTTAATGCCTCTGTGGTCTGCAGGAGTTTGAAGACTTGGTCTTCAAACCAGGTAGAGGTGGCCTTCAGCATAACCTGGTCTGGTAGCTGCAGGGGTCCCTGAGCATTTGTAGCACATGTTTGCAGCATGTGTTGGGCGTCACCGTGGGCGCTGGTGTGACAGGCACTCTGTTATTCTAAGCATTAGTGTTTGTGTGCATTTTACACATTATAGCGTTGCATTATTTAAAGGTAATGCATTATTAAACGCTCTTCTCCTCGGCACAGAGAGTAGGTCACTTCCCGCGATTCCTGCTGCTCCGCGCGAGTGAGTTGGAGTGTCTCTTATGTAATCCTTGCAAGGTGATGTCTGAATAATGGAAGTCGTAATGCTATAGAGCTGATTAATAACATTTAGTACTCCATTAATGGGGAATTTTAGTGAAATGTGTGTAGAAGACATCTGTGTTATCGTCCTCGGTTTGTTCCTTCTGCTTGAGTGCCTGGAACCAGAAGAACAATCATTACTTAGTTAATAATGATGTGCTTCCTAAAATAAAGGCTTGTAAATTTATTTTTATGCCCATAATCATATTTTCCACTATGAGAAGAGTGTGGGAGTGGGGAATTGTCTCTTTTCCATCTTCCTGACAAAATGTATATAATGATTACAAGCATATAATAAGAGTGTTTGTCCTCGCTAAATGTTCCTTCACTTCTGTTAATCAGTATTCGTTGGAGAGTGTGCCGCGCAGTTTGTGGAAGGCGATGCAATCACTGGGGTAGTGTGGCAGATTTAAATCAGCAATAAAAGCCCTGGGGAAATTAACAAGACAAAACATTAACCACAGACTAAACATTAACATATATTAGCATTTTTATTACACCTGTAGAAATAGTAAATGTGCTTGGTTACTACTATTAGAAAGTTTATGTCCTATCCCCCATCATCGCAACGTATATTTTTGGTTTAAGCCCTTTAGAATTTAATTAAGCGGATTTCTATAGCAGTGCTTGAGTAATAGACTTCAGGTTCACCGTTACGGTGACTTCGAAGATAAAGAACGCGTTTGTGCCCTGTTTATAATGCTAATGATATGTGTGATGTTTAACTGAGTAGGCTGTGGAAAAGAATTGCGGAAGAAGCACCAATGCAGGCAGTGGTGTCGCTATGCCTTACTGGTCAGACTGGGTTCCATCATCCAACGATGTGCAGGGTTTAGTGGGTATCAGTTGGTTCCTCCGAAGGCTGCACGTTCTGTTGAGGTCTGTGGTCGTCTCTTCTGTGCACGCTGTCGCAAATCAGCCTTTCAGAGACTGTGTTTGAATCAGTTATAACAATTAATCGCTGTTCAGTTTAATATGTGGCTTCCCCCAAAGGAAACTCGGGAATGGGTATAAAATGACATACGTGAACTCCAGAGAGCAGAGAAGATTGCAGGAGGAAATCTTCAAAAATGAGGCCATCCCCTTGAGGAACCAAAAAATACTGTGTCTTCTTGGAGAATGAATCTGTAAGCAGACGAGTTCACAGAGAAGGCAAGTGGAAACTCCATGTAAAGTTTAAGTAGAGGTCAAATATAGCAAGCTCTCCTTTGGAGCAGAGTGGGGCTCACGGGCTGAACGAGAAGCGGCAGCAGCAGGTATTCAGCGGTGTCTAATGCACTCGCTTCTCTTCCAAGTAGTTAGCTTTTTCTTTAACTCTTCTAGAAAATCACCTTTAAAACGCTCTTACTCTTAAAAGTGATGCTCAGATTGGTGCCAAGAATCACACGTCCGCTGCTTCGCGATCTTCCCCAGCCGGATTTACGTGCCACCGAGGCTGCGATGCTTCACGCAGAACCTGGTACTGATCCCCCCAGCCGCTTGCGGTGCATCATTTCTATGCAGCCACCAACAAGTTCCCTGCAGTCCTCCGGCACCTCTTACCCTAAATTAATGGGGAAGCGTTAAAATGGGCTGATAGTGCTACTCCATTAGCTTTGTTCCCTGTGCTCCTCTCAAATCAATGTTCCCTCTAAAGCAGAGCCATTACGCAGCGTGCGGCTCCCGGGAGTGTTGGGAGCCAGCTGCTTCCCCATCCGGCGTGGGGATGGTCGGCAGCCGGTGGGCTCGGGGAGCAGCCAGGTCCCCGAGGAGCTCTGCCCGACCGGCGGGCACGGGCTGACCCTGCTGCTGGGATAAAGAAGTGGGGTAACGGTTGGCAGGAGACAGTGTTCCCCTTGTGGACTGGGTTACACTCGCATGGAGGAGGCTAATGAAATCAAGTAATTAGTGAGTTTGTTAATAAGCTGGAGTAGGGAGATTTTGCTTCGGCTGTTACAGTATTGGCAGCTTTGGGGGCTTGTGAAAGTTCAGGGTTTTGGGAGGGTTTTGCTTGCCTCGTGTCCCCTCGTGGCAGTTTTTTGGTGGCAGATTCTCTTAAAAACAAACAAAAAACCCATCCCCTTGTTGCCTAAAAACCACACTGCCGTTTGATTTACTTATTCATTTTTTGTGGCATGGTGTTTTGAATTTCAGCCTGTTCTGGGACTGTTTGTGTGTCACGAAATCAGAGACTGCACAGCTCCTGCACTGAATATACTCTGGATAAGGGCTCCTGGATATTTACGATCCCGCCAATAGCACGCGGAGCCTGAGGAGAAGAACTGGCGGTTCCATTCTGACAATTTGCTTTGAATTTTACATTTATAGTTGTGTGGCGGGAGGCAACCACGTATTTACTGCTGTCGCTCGATACTAGTTCAGCCCACGTGGTTAGATGTGCTCTTACTCTTGCAGGCATCCCACCTTGCTGGGGATCTGGGTCTCCTTGCTCTGCTGCTCCTGCCAAGGCAAGCTGTGCCTGGAGAGCTGGAGCATCTCACTTTGTTTCTCCCAAGGTCTGAGGCTCGTGTTGTCCCTTCTCTCACTGCCCTACAGTGGCGTTTTTCTGGGCTTTTTAAAATTTGGAGCCTGCCTCAAAATAATGGTGATTAGGAAGCGATGAGGAAACAAGGGTTCATGTATTGCTGAGCCTGCAGCGGGGACCAGAAAGGAGGAAAGAGTGAAGCAGGATTTCCGAGCTGCTGTCCTAGGACGGCAGATGGTTTGTGAATCCTTCCCTCCCCACAAAAGCGCACATGATGCCGCCTCTGCAAATGAGCAGGCAATCTGTTATTTCTACGTTCTTTCACTTTATTTAAAGTTCAAATCTAAGCCAGGTTTTTGTTTTGCTAAAATGTGACAATCATTTCACTGTGACTTCGTAAAGTGGGCTGCAGAGGTGTGCGTTTTTTCCTCAAAAGGTTAATCGGTCGTTGAATAAATAAATAACTAAAAACTTGGATTCACTGCTCAGACTTCCCAGCTTCTATCCGTAAAGATTTTGTCTGCGGTCCCATGTCAGGGCTAACACTACCCTGTTTGTGGTTTCATCTCTTGCTTGATCCCCTGGTACCCAGACACCGAGTGGGACTGCGAGGGTGCGGCTGAGCTGCAGCTCCCGTGCCGGAGCTGGGCGCAGAGGGGCTGTGATGGCTTCAGTGGGAGATGAAGCAGCCCTGTCCACCCAACTGCTTTGCTGTTTGAAGCACGCTCTCGGGTGGTGCCATTGTTCGTGCCGTCGCTCCGGCCCTCCCCTCCCATTCAGTGCGTCTCAGCATCCTTGGGGAAAAAAGCCTTGATCCTGGACTTGCTCTTCTCTCGGGGTTCAATAGGCTTCGCCAGCTGAAAGGCAGGCTTTGAAAAGAGGAGGGGGGGCTTTTCACAGAACTGGGGAGAATCAAAGGGAGTCGTCACAAATGGCAGCTTAAAATACCCGACCTTTTCCCACTATTCCGCTTTACGTGCCCGTGCAGAGCGTGGGTGCAGCGATGCTGCTTTTGTGGCGTCGCTTTGTTCTGCGCCCGCTGTCCTGTGGCGTTTGCACACCCTGTGTTTCCCCAGGGCGGATTCACGGCAGGTCTCATCTCTGACCTCTCTGTGGGCTCAGAGGGCACCTTTGGGGGGTGAGGTCCGCAGACCCCCACGCATCCTCACGTACTCCTGCTGATCTGGCCATTGTAGGGATGGTGGCATCAGGCAGCACAGAGAGAGCTCGGGATCTGCAGACCTGTTCTGCAGCAGTGGGGGCTCAGATGTCCCAAATGCCCTTGCCCAGGTCTCCTGCTGCCCTGTTATTTCCTCCCAGTCCTGGCTGCCTGCGTCAGGGGACTACCTGCAAATTTTATGAGAGGAATGAGCGCTAAGGAAAAACCCAAAAGCTGAAGAAAACAGCCCAAACTGCAGCATTCATCTGTCTTACTCCCTTCCTTCCTCTGTTAAGCCTGCCACATATTTTAGGGAGGGCAGTAGTACTGATACATTCTTCTGCAAGACTTGGGTTTGGCAAGACAGAGAGCAAACCCAGCCAAGGGAGCGCAGTGGAGCAAAAACCCGACAGGTAAGATGCTGCAGAAACTGCTCCCCCGGCAGCTGCGGGAGGAGCCGCTTGGCAGAGGGAACCGCAGGCGCGGAAGGGACCGGCGGCAGCATCTCTTCCTGCTGCTCTCTGAACCAGAAATGGCAGCGCCCGGCTCCCGGGAGGTTTCTCTCTTACTCTTCGATGTATGGCAGCCTGAGCAAACAAACTGTGCTGCTCTTGATAATGAAAGAGGTGACATTACTAATTTATTTGCCCACCCAAATGCAGGATGTAATAGAACAGAATTAATCTCTTCTCTTTACACATCAGGTGCTTGTAGCCTTGGGTGGTGAGTGTGCTTTTAGCCTCGGGCGTGTGGCTAACTCGGAGTTTAGCTGGCTGCCTTGGTTAGGGGTGGCGTGAAGATAAATGAGGTGCTGCAAGGAACAGGCATTTTATGGGTACGTGGTTGGTCCCAAGCCTGGACGTGGGCAGTGGGATGAGGCTCAAGGAAAGAGATTGGTGTTAGCTGTGGTCCCGGCAATTGGCCGAGCCCCCTTCACCACCCAGCATGGATGAGTCCTGCAGAATAGCACGGGATGGTTCAAAAGGCGAGTTTCCCCCCAGCAGCGGTGCCTTGGGGGGACAATTGTCCCTTGGTGGTCTCCCAGAGAAGGAAATGGCTGCAAATCCATCTGCAACAGGGACTGCAGTGGTGTCCGCAGTGCTGCGGGCTGTCTCGGGACGGTGGCTGTGCAGGAGAGCTTTAATGAGGCATTTTGCATTCCTTCCCTCGCTGCTGCAGCCAGTTACCGAATCATCTGTGTGCTAATGAGCTAATTTGAGTCATTAACAGAGCCCTGTTAATCAAGACCTCCCATGGTATGACTGGGCTGTAGCCATAACGCTTGCTTTATTTTAGGCCCTGATTTTTTTAATGAGTGATGACGTGTATGATGCTCATCCCGGGGCACCTGCGGCGCAGGCTGTGCGGATGCTGAGTCGCCTTGAGATGCAGACCTGGCATCTTGGGATTTCCCTTCGGAGGGGAGGTGTTACCTAAAAGCCTGGCTAGAGCGGTGGAGCATAGCATGCCAAGACGCCACAGCGCTCAGCAAGGAAGGAGCGGGAAACATCTCCAGCCCCATTCTACCAGCATGAGTTTAACCCGGCACAAGGAGCTCTGCTGGTCATGCCTGAAGCTCAGGGGTTGTGACAATCACGGGGCGCTTTGCCCAAAAATCTTGCCTGAAGTTTCCTGCCTTCCCTGCCGCAGGGGTACTTGTACAAAAGTGGAGTGGCGCCCTTAGGGCAGCAGTTTGCTTTCAGGCGCTGGTGTGAGCTATGGCAGAGGTGGGGATGACGGGATGACTGACCAGCTCATGTGCAGGGGCCAGTGTGCGTCTCAGCTATTTTCCTGCGGTATTTCTGGTCCCACGCTGCTGTGTTTGTTTTTTCCAGATCAGCCGGTTATGCGGCCACACTCAGCAGAGGCAATATCGATCGGCTAATTACCCTGAAGACCTTTTCCTTGAAAAGAAAGTGCTGAAGGTGACTCACATCGAGCAAGAAGAAACTTTGTCAAGCAGGAGGAGGTGAGAACGCTCGGGCGGAGCGGGATGCCTGCAGGATGGGCTGCAGGAGCAGTCCCCATACGGGGTGGCCCCGTGGAAGAGCTCCCCTTACCCCTAAACCTGCAGCTGGTTTTGACTCTGAACATCGGAGCTGCTCTGTGGCTGGCTCTGAAGCGCAGCAAGGTGTCTACACGTGTTTTCTCACCTAGTGCGTCTAGTTATTATTTTTTTTAACCTCTAAAACTGTTTCCTGTTTTTCATCTTTGCTTTGCTTTTTTGCCAGGCACCAGGCACCCAGGTTCATACGCCAAACGCCTTGTCTGGGTTTCTTGAGCACTGCTGTAATGCCAGAAATACTCACAGGCGTAGTTAGAGGTGGAAACAGTCACTCTAGCCTGAAACATCACATGTAACGCTGTGTGTGTAGGTAGGGGGGACTTCTTTCACCCTTTTTTGTGCAGTCTTTTACGGTAGTTCAGGAGTGTTAACAGCCTTTTACTGAATATTTTCAAAACGAAGCAGGAGCCGCTGCTGCTGGCACTGCACCCTGTGCTTCCTTCCCTCGCTAAACAGAAGCTGTAATTCAGTGACCTCACGCTGGTGTGTCAGGGAGAAGCATCTGCCCTCTGGATCTGAAAGCGCAGCCGGAGACATGCGGTGCCTCTGCTGTTCTCTTGAGTACAAGAGAAATCCCTGTGGGAGAGAAACAGGCAAACCTGGCAATTTTTGGAACTGGGGATAGACTAAGTTGGATGGATTTCACTTTACAAACAGGGCCACATTCTTGATACGGTTCCCATGAGATACAGCACCAGGGCACGCATTCCTCCGATGTCTCAACACGTCGGAGGGTTACACAGCCCAGGCTCTGCCAGAGATGTCCTTTGAGGACTGTGAAGTCTAATGAAATCTGCTGTGATGAATTACATGAGCTCATACGTGCAGATATAGAGGAATTTCTCCCTTCCCTGAGCTCTGCTCCCCAGGAAAGTTTTCTTCCATCTGTTCTCCCCGGTGCTACCAGGGTCTGCGGGACAGGGAGCGAGGCAGTAGAGCCTGGGGTGTAAGGAGCTGGGTGTGATGGACAGCGTAAGGCTGCTCAGGGTGTGATGTGAGGCAAGACCTGGGTCTTCGTTAAAGAATCATAGAATGATATTTTGGCTTTCAAAATGGTGTTAGTTGGACGTCCTGCCCCACCGTAACCCCAGTGCAGAAGAACGCCATAGGAAGCGGTCCAGGCAGGAGGTGAATGTCTGAAGCACCCCTCCAATTTGTGCAGGGGGGTTGTGGGCTGAAGTCCCACCCTTTGGAGGAACTTTGACTCCTCAGGCAAACCCGTGTTTATCAGTGTGGGCAGTGATGGATGGGTTGGTGCTTGTGATACCCAGGGCAGGCTGCATTGTGGTGACCCAAGGGAGAACTTGGGTGGCCCTCTGCCTTCATCGCTGCCGGCTCTGCCTGCATGGGCTGTGTCAGTCTGGATCAGCGCAGAAACAGGCTCCTCGTTAGCAAAAAGGCAGAGCAGCGCAGCTCAGGCTGCCTTTGCTGGCGTTGGGGTGCCTTCTCCTTGTTTCGCCTGCCCCCAGCTGGCGGTCGAGGACTTCGTCTGGAGAGGGAACCCCACGAAATTCCCAAGCAAAGAGGGATGGAGGGAGCTGGGCACCCGCTCTGCACCCCAGCCTGCCTGAGCTTGCTCTGTCTGACACCCTGGAACTTCTGGGCAGCTCCCCGGAGGTGGCGGGGTGTGGAGATGTCATCGAGGTCCCACCACTGCGGGCACCAAGGGGATGTCCCCAGGCATGCTCCCAGCTTGAAGTGCTGATCCCTTGACATCCCTCCCTCCCCGGGAGGAGGGAGGCCAAGAAATAACCCCTTGCCAAAGGGAAAAGGCACTGAACTGTAGCCAGGAGACCGAGAGGCTCAGTCTTACTTCCTCCGGCCCCTGCTACTCGTGTTATCGTGCTCTTCGTGCCATTCAAATCTGCCGGTGTTTCCTGGTGACAGCTGCTGAGTGCCACCGAAGGGGCTGGCCTGAGCTGGAGAGGACGGGTGTGTCCCGCTCCCACAGCCCCTGTCCCCTTTCTGGTGCATGTCAGCATCCCTGGGGTCATCTTGTGTCCTGTGGACCGCTGCGGAAGGAGACTTTCTGGGGACCTTGGTGCTGAGAAGGGAGGGCACAGGATGGGGGTGAGCCTGATTCTCATCCCCTCTACCTGGCACAAGCATTGCTCCGAAGGCTCCTCCTGCCTTCTCGGGGCAGAGCCACTTTGCTGAGTGTAACCTGCCCCTTCGAGTGCAGACGGTGACACCACGGCCAGCTCAGCATATGCCTTGGAACTGAATATTTCTGACAGTGCAGCATGAAACCCAGCGTTATACATCTGTCCAGGTCTGTGCTGAGAGTGTCTGCTCTGGTCTGCCACCAAAAATGCCACCTGCAGGGATGCTGGATGGCTGATGTCAGGCAGACAAAGCGACAAGGCTGTCCTTCCCTGAAGGGCCTCTGTTGACTTCTGCAAAGCAGAGGGGGCTGCTGGCAGCCTCAGCACTTGCGGCTCAGATGCACCCCATGTGTGCATGGCCTGAGCCAGCAGCACCTTTCCTTAGGTGCTGGGAGAGTGCAGAAGGTGTGTCTGGCTTTGATGTGCTGCATGGTTGGACTGAGGTTCTGCTGCCCCAGCACCTCCCCTGTCACTGATGGTTCTGCCCCAAGAAACACGGACTCAGCCCTTGACTGAATATCATCAGGGGACAATGCAAAATGCTACTTGAGGTCAGAAATAAGGTCGATGCTTCATGGTTTGTACTCAGCTGCTTTCTTCTTGTGCTGGTGTGACTAACTTCACTGGTTAAAATGCACCAACCCCATCTTCTTTGCCTCTTTTAACCGAGCACCATTTTTTCCTTCCTTTCTTCCAGGGAACTCATTTCAAAGCTGAAGTCTCACAGCAGCTTTTACAGCAACTTGCCAGAGTACATCTGCAACCACAGCTCTGCTGTTCAGAACGACACTCTTTGCTGGAACGGACAAGAAGTTGTGGAAAGGTGAATCATGTCTCCCTTCTCCTCCCTCTCCCTTGCTTCTCTGTTGTTACCCAGGCGCAGGAGTGGCCTGTGACCAGGGCTCTGCTCGTTCCCTTAAGAAACCTTTTGCAGAGCCTGCGTCCACCTGCGCTGCAGCTCAGATGGCTGTGCGCAGTCTGCACGGAGAGGAGAAGTGGTTGTGTGCTGCCCTCCACTGAGTTCTCTGCACTCTGCTGTGAAAACCTTGCAGCTGTGTCTGACTTCGGTCAGGGTGGGTTGGTAGTGACCAGGCAGGAGGGGAGAGCAGCAACAGCTCAGCACAGCCGTGCCCCCATGGGAAGGTGCACCACGATGCCAGGGGTAGCTCCTCTGGAGCAGCAGTGGGGGTATTGCCACCACAGACCATGTTGGGGTGGGGATGTCTTCAGCCTGGCTCTGTGCTGTGGTAGCAGGACAGCATGACTGACATCCCCTGCCCCATCCAAGGAGTGACAAGGAAGACCATCTTGTTGGGTTTGTCCTTGGCTGTGGCTCTGGGCTGGAGGATGTTAGGAGCACTGAGCTCTGGTGGTTCCACTGCTGTCATCTGACGACCTTCCCTCAACCGAGCCCTGGCTGTCCTGTCTGGATGGAGCCATTCACACCAGGGTCCAGCTTATGTCCCGGCCGCTTTTCCCTGCCCCACCTGCCGGTTCTGAGGCTGTCCTGGTGGTAGCTCTGAGGTTAATGAAGACAGGCGAGTTCAGGACTAATAGTATAAAGGGGAAGGAAGTGTTAATAGAAATGGAGATATCTTTTTTCTTGCAAAAAATGCCCCTCAGGAATGTTAAAGAATGTGGAAATAGAACTTGGAAATGTTTTTTATAATTATACATATCTCCTCTAATCACCCTACTTTGCAAAGCATCCTTTGCTATTAAGCAGTTTGCATAAGGGAAGAAATAGAAATAAAATCAGGAAGTGGTGAAATGCCAAGATATTAATTATGACTTCTTGATCAGTAACCTCAGGTGGTAATTAGCCTGTACTTGCAATACTGACCTGAAACACTGAAGGGACCAAAATAGCATTGAACTATATTTTGAAAAAAAATGCTCAAGCATCTAAGATCACACGCTTATTAAAATGTACTTACTTTGCCTAAGGAAAAATGTGTCCTCTATCTGTACCTATTTCTGGAAAATCTTGGGTTTCCATGCCTATGTGAGAAGTACAATTGGAAAAAAAAGATTATTTCAATACTGTCTCACTCATTGTTAGTTAAAACTTCTGAAAAACAGTGCTATGAACACTGCAGCTGTGCGGGGTGAGGTTTTTGCTTACGACAATTCACTGGGCCAGTGGCCCTGGTCCAGGTCCTGCTGACACCACGGTTGGGTGAAGTGGCAGCGATCGAGAGGTGCTGGGTCCAGATCCTCCTGCAAATGTGAATTCAGAATTATCTGCAGATTAAACATGACTTTAGATGATAGCCTTCTCCGGCTTTCTGCGGAGAACACCAGTGGACCCCCGTAGGCAGAGATGCCGTCCTAGGTCCCCTGCTGCAGTGCTGCGCGGTTGGTGGCACAGTACAGCAGGTCACGCAGGTGCCACGGCGTGCGGAGGGGGCAAGGCAGGGAGAGGATAAAGTTGTGTGCATGATGGGGCACCAAGGTTTCAGCTCCTGGCTGTTAAGTTGAGGATTAAATCCTCTGCTGTGTTCGAAGAGAACGTGCCTTTCCACTCCTCTCCTCCTTGCCCCCTCTGATCTGTTTCACAGATGTCACCACTACTGCCAGCTCACGTGAAGTGTTAGTAACAGCTCCCTTGCAGGCAGATACTGGAGTTTTTTTCTGTGAGCAGAAAGGAGTGCTGACACTTAAATCCCCTCGCAGGGCCATCAGTGGTGTCCTGGAGGGCAAAACTCTTGCTGGCTGGGCAATGTGAGTGGTGGCTCTGGCGGAGGAGATTTGCACACCCCTGTGAAGGCAGGGTGTTTGGGAGAGAGGGTGAACGGATGCACAGAATGGAAATAGCTGTTGTCCCTCAAGCACATTGTTTGCTGTCTCACCTTTTTACTTTTAGCATCTGCAGCCTTAACCCTTCCCAGGGTGACCCTCTCCTCCCCATAGAATCATTAAGGTTGGAAGAGACCTCCAGGACCATCTAGTCCAACCATCCCCCCACCACCTATTACCCACTAAACCATGTCCCTAAGTACCAGATCCAACCTTTCCTTAAACACCCTCAGGGATGGTGACTCCACCACCTCCCTGGGCAACCCGTTCCAATGCCTGACCACCCTTTCCGAGAAGAAATTTCTCCTCATCTCCAACCTGAACCTCCCCTGGCACAATTTGCAGCCATTCCCCCTTGTCCTGTCACTAGTCATCTCTGAGAAGAAGCTGAGAAAGTGTCTCATACCTGGTGGTGTTTCTGCTGATAAAAAATACAGGGGAACTCAGCTAAATCTGAACTGAGATAACAGTCCAGGGTGCTCCTCTCCCAGGACCTGTTAGCAGAACACTTCAAATAGAATCAGATGTGTATTTAAAAAGGTCTCTAAAGCTAATTGCATTGCTTCACGCGGAGCCAAAACTGACTGCTTCGAGTGTTTGGACTTCCCAGCATGGCATCTTTTTCAGAACATCGGGGAGGATTCATCAAAATCAGGGGCATTTAAGGCAGTGGTGCTTGAGTACCCCAAACCACCAGATTCTTTATTCACTGTTTGCCCCAAGAGGGAGCCAAGCAGCTGTTCATCGCATAGGAGCTCTTTCGCAAGCTGCTCGGAAAATGTGCACCATGTCGTGGAGTGGTTTTGGCATGGCTACAGCAATTCTCCTGCTGGACTGATGTGCACTTGTTGGTCATCAAACTCCAGCTTGCCACTTTTTGCAAGAAACTTCGTGGTTTTTTTAATCGCTAGTATTAATTTCAGGATGCTGACCTGGTAGTTGTCCCACACGTGTAACAGCTCTCAGAAAGAAGGTCTGATTTTATAGTTTTGTGCATATAAAATGTGCTTTATATCTTAATGTTTCCCTCTCGCTTTGTAGGATATTGGCTTTTGCAAATCCCATATTCCTGACTGGAAGTTCACCTGGCTGGACAGGAGGAGATGCTCATGCCTTGCGCTTAACCTGCTGTGTGTAGTTGCTGTAGCTGGATACCATTCAGGTCGGGGCAGGATTGAGTTACCTGAGCATGGGCACCGTGTGCAACCTGAGACCTCTTCAGGTTTCTGGGACATCCATAGGAAGATCTAAGACCGCCCATGTCCCTGTGGAATAGCAGCTAGGACTTGGGGGAAACACTTTGTGATTCCTGTAGCAATGTGAGGTGCCCACCCTAGCAATAGATTAGAAACCGCTTGCCAAAGCTGCTGAAAGCTTTGCAGCATCAGGTGAAGACCAGAAGAGAGGGATGGTTGGGTGGATGCCGTGTTTCCACATGTTTCCATGTCTGGTGCCACACAGATGATGGACAAAGCTGCTTGGGCATTGCCGTGAGTTCGGCATGAGCATCCGTATCGGCTTCTCTGGTGTTTCTGTAGGGCTTGTGGCTATTTACCTCTCTCACCTTTAATGCAATACCCGAGTGTTAATTAAGTTAGAGAGGAGCTCTACTGGTTTATCCTTTTCCTGACCTCTCTGTCATGACAAAATTCGCTGGTTATTCTAAACCCTTCTCCTATAACATGTTAAATCAAGCCTGGAATAGCAACTTCCCAGCCCCTTGCCAATGCATTCAGGCACTAGGTCATACCAACAATGTGTATCCTGCTGTTTGACGCAAACGGGTCCCTTCTGCGCCCTATGCACCTCCTCTTGGGGTTTTTCTGAATCAGTACTTTCACTCTGTCCTGTTTATCTCAGTGTTTTGTTGCCAGCAGAGAGTGAGCATGTCCCTCTTCCCTGCAGACCGGATACGCTCAATGCATTTCCACTGGGTCTCACTGCCCAGTTTAATCCTTGAACCATCCTCTGTTTCCTCCTTGCCCTTAACTCCCCCTCCCTGGTTGAACGTGGCATGTTCATCTGGGCCTCTGAGGCAATGAAGCCAGCTAGAGTCTTCTACTGTGCTTTCCTCCTGACGCAGCAAACCGTTTCAGCGCAGCCCTGTGCAGACTCTCCTTTGCTGGTTGTGCTGATCGAGGTCTGACCCTACTTGAGCTATGTTCTTGTTTCATCCCCAGCTCTCAGATTTCCCACCGATGGAGCAGGGTTATGCAACGTGCAGCCCCGTGCAACCCCCCTGAAATTGAGAGCTCTGAGGACCTGCTTGACCGAGGGCTTGTGGGGGGGATGACATGCAGCACGCTCTGCTGATGGATCAGCGTCACTCATCCTGCTTTGTGTATTCTAGCATTTTTAATATGATTCATCCCTCATTGTCTTTTACTGAGTCTTTCTTTGCGATCCTTTGTCCAACTCACTTCTCCAGGTTGGACCATCGAATGGCAAGAATTCATCCTCCTTCCTGAGGTCTGATCTCTGGGTTGGTAGGTTGATCACCATCCCTTATGTGGGTTTAGCACGTGGTGCCTTGATCTGTCAGAAATAATGGCTTGCGAACAGTGGCAACCATACAGGGAAGGTTGGTTTTTCTGGTTGCGCACTGAGCGGTGCCTGTCTTTTGCTGTGCCTTGTTGAAGATCATAAGCCAAAGTGGGAGGAAAACAGAAAAGGCAAGAAATTACTGCTTTTCACACTTCTCAAAGTGTGCAGAAACATATTGTGCTTTTATGTGATGCCATGAGGGTTCACAGCAAAAGCCACATGGGGCACACTCCACTTGTGAAGAGCTTATGAGGGGTCACGGTAGCGGGGGACCAGACCTACTGGATCTCCTTCTGTCTCTGTGCACCTCTTCACAGCTTTCCTGGTCTCAGTTAATTGACAGGCACTTTCTTGAGATAGCAGAGGGCTGGACCTGGAGCAAGGGTGGGTGTGCAACAGCTTACCCACCCAACAGCTTCCTCAGCGTGCCATCATGCCTTTCCTTGCTTCTGTCTTCTTGCCCCATCCTCCCACCTGCCCTCATGCTGGTGGTGTGGGGTGGTCAGATGATATTGTCCAGGCTCTCTCATCCTTATCAACGCAGAGAAAAACCGGAGGGTGATTCTTATCACTGAAGTCCTGGTTGAATAATTAGCTCATTTAAGGGCTTCAGCTTAAATCAAGTGGGTGTTGTGATATTGAACTTATCTGAGTTTCTATGGGAGTTAGGCCTCTGAATCTCAAAGGTGACTTGAGCCTTACATATTGTATCAGGGTTTTGCAGCATTTAATACTAAAAGCCTATTAAAATCTAGATTCTCAGTTTAATAATCTGCTTACACGAGTATATTCCTTTCAGGCTGTTCTGAATAGAATGACAGCAACGTGTGCTCACCGCAAAACTTGTAAGCACGTTAAGTATTAACATTAGGTACTGCCGTTTCCAAATTTCTCAAGACAAACTTGTACATTAATCTAAATCACCCACATAACTCTTGTTCTCTTTATACCAATTCCAAATTAATATATTTTTAGCACCTTGCCAGATTCTCCTCTTCAAGCTACAAGTCTCACGTTTCCCTGCTGTTGCCAATGTACTGTGGTTTGTTTTAATCATACAAATCATAAACAATGAAAGCACAATTGGAAGCAAGAGAGAAAAATGAGATTCTGTAATTGGAACAAAGGAAATTCCATGCCAGCAATAACCCTTTAGTTCAAGAAGGGTTTGGTTATTTCTGGCAGTGCTGCAAAATATCTGATACAATGGAGTCCCCGAAGAGAGAGGCTGTATAACTTTTCAAGCACATAAAACACAGCTTTGTAGCAAATGTAAGCTATAATGAAGGGATAGTAGGCAAATTCAGTGGGTTATTGAGTGGCCATAATTGTTTCCAGAGTATTTCAGAAACGAAGATCATGAATCTTCGTCTGTCCAGCCTGCTGCTTGGTCTCAGGTTTAGGCAATTTTTCCGTAATCTATTTGTCTTGAACTTCACTCAGCTGAAGTAAGAATGGAGGAGAGCTTCAGGCTGTCCCTATACACTTCAAACTCCCGTAGTTTTGTAATAAATATTCTAGTTTTTGCAGGTTTTAAAGTCCCATCTTTCAGAATCAGGTGATTATCGTCACGTTTAATAAAACAAATTAACATCTGCGGCATGCGTACCAACCGCAGTGCACTGCATAAGGTGGGTGGATAAAGCCAGCACTTCCCTTTCGCAGGCTGCTAGGTGCTTGATATTTGGAAATCTAGCAGAAAATAGCTCCTTTTTAGTTAGGTGAGGACACTCCCCACTGTGAGCGTTGGATCCTCCTGGTTGCTTTTGAAGAAACTTGCTCAGAGCTGCTGGTGGTGTAAATTGACTGTGGCATTGCGAGTTCCGCGCTGCCCATGAGCGCTCACCGCAAGCCAGCAATCGAGTGCACGTTGCAAGCCAGGAAGGCACCCCAGAGCTTTATACCCCAATTCCCTCCTGCCACCTCCACCCCCGTATAACAGATGTCAGCATATGGTCAAGGGGTGATGGGACTGTGCACCCCATATGGAAGAGGACAGCTGGGGTGGACCTGCACTTGGCTGCCCTGCAACCCACCCCAGACTGTGGCTGGGCTGGGGTGATTGATATGATTGACCTGGTGTCTCTGGACAGGAACCAACAGCGAAAGAGTTATCAGCTCTTCTTGGAGGCTTATGGAGTCATCCAGGAGTTACTCCCAGGCAGCAGGGTGGGGTGGGTGGGTTGGAAGCAGCTCTT
This sequence comes from Psophia crepitans, assembly GCA_013399095.1. Lineage (NCBI taxonomy): Eukaryota > Metazoa > Chordata > Aves > Gruiformes > Psophiidae > Psophia > Psophia crepitans. Next base: position 504,919 of record VWZZ01001794.1, on the reverse strand, counting down.
CCAGCCTTTTGGCTCCTGCTGTTCGCACCGCTGATGTGACACTAAGGTTGTCCCGCTAAACCAAAAGGCAGTAGGGCCAGAGAGAGTAACGTGAACATCACCACTGCGCCCACCTTTACTGACCCATGAAACCCAGCTGGAGATAAGACCTGGGTTCCTGCCAGGAGTGGAGGGGAGAAACTTGTCTCTCCTGTCTCCCCTTTTTTATATCTTTTTGCCTCCTTTGTGGTGAGGACTTGGTGTCACCAGCCTACATGGCCTGTAGTAAATCACGTCCTGAAATGCAGAGCAGCTTCAGGGTATTGTAGGTGCTGGAAAACCCACTCTCTCCAGCTCAGTGATTAAGTCCTGTGCAATGAAATCTGTTCTCTTATATTGCAGTCCTGTCTTGTAGCAGACTGTCTTGTATTTGTCTCACATCCACTCCCTCAAACAAGTATGATTCAGTAAACAGAGATAGTGAAGGAAGAGCCTGCAAGGGATATCGCGCTATTTAAATTGTGGGGCTGCATTTGAATAAATACTTTGCAGCTGGAAGGCAGGCATAAATTAATTGTTATTTGAACAAAAACTTACTTTCCTTTTTTCTAAAAGGTGTAATTCTTTATGTTTGACTTACAGGATTACTTTCTCTAAATCACACGTCAGGCATTGCAGTAACTCATATCTAAGCTAAGCATGGCCAAGTAGGTTGAACACACACTTTACATTCACTGCATATATTTAAATTGCATTTGTCATCTTGTCTTCCTTCCTCTGAAATGAAAGCCTGGAAGGAGCTGCATTTGGCCTGGAAGGACTGAGTGTTCACAGGAGACATTTGTGGATGATGGGGAGGAAAGACGGGGAAAATCCCTTAATTTGACTGGCATACTTTGGCATTTATTGCTGGTGGATGAGAAGGAACAGGAAGGGTCTGTAGTTGTGCTATCCCCACAGAGGACCTCAGATCATCTGTATTTTCATCATGTGGTTGTCTTTAAAGTCATTTTTAGAGAGGGCTGCTTATCAGCGTATTTTACAATGTGACATTTGTCTTTGGAAAATACCATGTCCCCAGCAAGAGCCCATACCCAGAGAGCCCAGGCAAGGAGATGCTGCTGACTGACGTCAACACACGTCAAAGAGGAAAGTATTTTGGGCTTTGCTTATGAAGTGGGAGCCAGACCATGCTCATGTTGCAACACTGATACCCCTTCGGTGCAGGGACCCCCTGGGACCGTGGGGTGGACTTTAACCACAGTGCATATTTGCTGTTCAGTGCTGGTATCACCATGGCAGAGGTATGTGATGGGTTTTGCGGAGTGGCACAAGTGTCCTGCAGAAGGGACTGGTTTATTGGCATATGTTGAAAGCAGCTCGAGATGGCTCTGAGGTTTGTCCTTTGCTGATCTGTGGCTGGGGAACGTGGGAGGAAGGTGGTGCTTTGGCTTTGCTTTGCAATGGGACCTGAGAGCCCACTGGCCAGCAACAGCTCGGTGGGAGGCAGAGGAGCCTGCATGGAGGGTGCCCTAGGAGCCCCCTGTCCTCCAGCTCCATGGGGGCTGCAAAGGCATCTCTCTGCCATATTAAGGCCTGGCTGCTTGGCCCAGGCTGCAGGGAGGGGTGCCAGCTGCCTTTTCCAGCTTTTCTGGCATTTCAGGAATGTCCATCCCTCACTGAAGCTACATTTCAAAGTCTTTAACCCTTTGTTTGGCTGTATCCCACGTGCCTGAATGTGTACCAGCCCTGATGTGTGGGCACAGAGAGGGGCACTGCCGAGGGGGAGCTGGCGTCCCCCTTGTACCTGAGCACACCGGGAGGTCTCAGCTCGGCAGTGCCGAGGCAGCGTGTCCTGACGCACCCAAACCATGCGTCTCTTCGGATGTAGCATGTCCCCATGCATCTGCTTCTGTGAGATTCGTGCTGAGAGATGTGCAGCTTGCAGAGCCCCCTGCCTTGCTGCTTCAAATGAGTTGTGTAATGATGCAAATGGTTCATTTTGGGCCTGTTATGTACCCTTGTACCTGGCCAGGTGAGGGGCACCAGGCAGTGGCACTCTGCTTCTCTAGCATCACTGTTTCAGAAGAGATCCCTCTGGAAAGGCTTTCAGGTTCGCTTCCTTCTCTGGTAGACTTGTCCCGCTGTGGAAGGTAATCTGACATCCTCACCACTCCACCACCCTCACCGAGGTCGCGTCAGAGATGTGAAATTTTCTGGGAGAAATTTCTGGAGAAAAATTTCAGTCTTTGGACATGTAGTTATGTGACCTGCCGTAGCTGTGTTCCTCCCTCCTGGATGACATTGCTACAGAAATCCTCTCTGGCAGTTTCATGGATTTCAGAATGGGTTTCGCCCACTCAAATCCAAGCTATTGAGTTTCTTTCTATAAAACTGTTTAGGGGAGAGATTGTATTAATTTAGGTAGGCACCAAACTGGCTTGGTTCTGCTCTTGCTAAAACCTGTGGGAGATTTATCCTGCTAGTTAAATCCCTTAAGCCACAGGAGACTTTTCAGAAATCTGCTTTAAAGCTCCATCAGTGTTTTAAATTAAATTTACGGTGACACCAAAAATGGTAATTTCTTTGGCACCTAAGAAGTCATGCATCTTGTGGATGCTTATGTTCAGCCACCACATGTGTTTGTCAGGTCGGCACAGCGGCATTGAGTGGCTGTGTGACAAATAGGCAGCAGGTTTCATGGTTCGCCGCTCCCAATGCTTTCTGGCCCTGCAAAAAGTTAGGACCAAGTATTTGCGGAGCTGGGCAGGTCTGTGCTTGCGGCAGCAGCATCCTCCCACGAGATGGTGCTCGGAGCTTGCGGTCCCGCTGGCCGTCTGTGCCGGGAAGCCAGACCTTCTCCTGTGCATGTGCTGGGATCCAGCGCTCTCTGACCCCACTCCTACCAGTGACTTAGCTCTCAGCCTGCAATGCTTTTGTACTTCCCAGGATAATGCAGCTATTTAAAAAAAGCGCGTGTTGTGCGCTCCAGTCCTAACTGGAGGCAAAGGCTTGGGGAAAGGTGTCTGGGTGGAGAACAGAGCCGCTGGAACGGGTCTGGTATGGCTGGGCAGCACCTCATGGGGGGTTGGCTCTGCAGGCAGCTCCCCTGGTGCTGAGGAGCTGGTGCGGTTTGGGAGACCCCCCAAGCTGATGTCTCTGCGGTGGTGCTTCTCCTGTACCTGGACAAGCTGTTCGCATATGGGGAGTGCACAGCGCTGGGGACCCAGACAGGGCTGCAGAGCACTCCTGTACGTATAATTCCTGCTCTAAAAAAGCCTGGCAGTGGAAATCAGCCTCGGTCCTGTATTTTAAATGATGTGACTATTTCAGGTTGGGCCAGATTCCTGTGGCACCAGTATAAATCCGGGGTTGCTGTTGCATCCCCAAGTGTCTGAGTCGGTCTTATTCCTAATTTACAGTTTCAGTGGGGCCAAGGCCCTGTGTATCCCCGAAACCCTCAGTGTGGCTGCACAGCTGCTGTGGCTGAATGTCCCCACCCCTCTTGCTTTCTGCAGCAGCAAAACATCAACCCTGAGCTGGCCCCACTATCTCTCCAATCTCCCTCCCTTCCTTTAAATCCCTGCTGAAGTCGATTCCTCCCCAAAACCTCTGTGAAATGGGCTGACTGTCACTGCCCGAGCTCACCCAGCAGCGTGGGGGCGAGGGATTAGCAGGCAGGGGATCAGGGAGCTCCCAGCCAGGGAGGCAGTCACTGGGGCTGGTGCTGGGAGCTGGGTGAGGACGTGATGTGTAGGAGATGAATATTCCTTTCTGCGATTCATCGTGTTTACCCACGGCACCGGAAAACCAGGCGTACAGTAAAGCAGACTGATACTTGGCGTTATCTCGGCGATCTCGCTTTTGTAGGCTGTGCCGAGGTTTGGCAGCGTGTGCTCGGGCTGTCAGTTCTTGGAGACACGGACTTGTTTTGTGCTCGTAGAGTACCGTGGCCCATCACTGGGGCTACAATGAATACCGACAACCCGCAGCTCGAGAAGGCACCGGTGTGCTCTGTGCCACTGCTCTGTGCCAGCAGTCCGTGGTGGCAGCCGCTCACTCTGGTCCTGAGGCCAAGCGTGAGGTTGGTGTGGCCGCTCTCGTCTCGTGTCCTGAGCATCGTGCACACCCAGGTACTGAAGGTAGAAGCGCATTCCTCCCAAGGCAAGCGTGAAGCGATCCCTCTGTCCCTCTTCTTACTTTTATCGCTCTGATAAGCTTTGCCATTCCATAGATTTTGCAGCAGTGAATTTATATTTCTTTCTTCATCGCCGGTGAAAAAGCTGAGCGCAGGCTTGGCCGCCGTCCTCTGCAGAGCTGCCCTGGCAGCTGGCTGCACAGGGAGGGTCCCCGTGGAGAGCTGTATCTGGAGATTTCTCCACCAGCCCTTCATCTGCTTTACCGGTGCTTTACTGGCTTGCGCGGTACCCGTGTAAATTGAGCTATCGTCTGGTGCGGAGCCCAGCACCTCACCAAATTCAAGGTACATTCTGTCTAAGCAGTTACTTTGATCCCCAAGGCTGGATCTCATCAAAGACTGAAATCAGGATTGTTTGACAACACCTATTTTCCATTAGCAATGTTGACAGCATTAATTATATTCTGATGCTTTAATTCTCTATTATTGAAATCACACATCAGTGAGAGTCATTATTTTGCAAGGGGGTTGATGTTATGCTAATCAGCTTGCAGTTAACTGGGTCATCCCACTCATTTTTGTTGGCTGTGGTCACAACACTACCGCTCTTGTATTGGAGTCTCTGTGGTCTGCCAAGATTTATTTTAAACAAACATGAGCAAGCCAGAATTTCTGAGCCAGCTTTTTTAGGACTCTTGGGTGCAAGTTATGTGAAAATATTTATCCCTGTTATATACTGTTTAACATCTTCCTTGGTTACTAATGGACTGGAAAGGACTTCATTGTCCTCAAGTGATACAAGTACATCATCCTGCTGCTTTGCAAAAGCAGAGCAGAAATATTTATGGGAATCTTCTGCCTTTTCTTTGTCATTGTTAACTGTTTTGCACACTCTGTTTTGGAAAGGGCTGGTGCTTATCTTCGTATTTCTTTTGTGCTGAACTGTAAAGATCTCGTCTATATTAGCCCATCACATCATGGTCTCCTCTGTTCTCACTCCCACAGGTACAGTCCCCAAATCACAAGGAATGGAGCAAAAGCTCATCCTGGCAACCATGAGGTGAAGATGAAAGGTCCTGAGCCAGTGATCAGCCAGATTATTGACAAGCTGAAACACATCAACCAGGTTTGTTGCAGGCATGCCAGCAGGGATGGCTCCAGAGTGGGCGGTTTCCAAATTAGTCTGGCCTCCCCCACACTTTCTTCGGGCTCAGCCAGACAACCTGGGGCATCTCCATCTTCTGCAGCTGTGTGCGGAGCCAGTGCCGCCTTGGCCCTATGCTGTACCGGCCTCGCAGGGCACGTGTGGCAGGTCCTGATTCACGCACGTTGGCACGGTGCTCTGCGGGTGCAGCGGGAGCTGCAGGGCATGTGCAGCCCTCCGGGGCTCAGCCTGTGCCCGGGAGGATGTGTGGATGCATCCCTGCAGTGCCCTTCCGCTGGACATCCATCCCCCACCTTTTGGAGAACCAAGAAAGATGGAGCTGCTGTGGTGTCCCTGAGCACGAGGTGCCTATGTGGCACGTGCTTGATGTCCCCTCTGGTCAGAGGAGTCCCCTTTGGCAGAGAGGGTCACTTATTTATTTGCTGTATCTCCCTGGGCATCCGCTCCCAGTCCCCACTGGGGCTAGTTACCATTGAAAGGGGAAATGACAGAGCGGGACAGAGCTCCCTTTCTGCTGGCGAGGGAGCTTCCTTCCCATGGTGTCAGACCTGGCATCCTTGCCAGGACAAGCACTATCTTGTCTCTACTCATCGTGCCAGGCCAGGTTAGATCTGTGAAGAAGCCTCACTGCTGCCAAGGGATTAGGTGGCATATCTGCACGGGGTTCAGCTTGCGATTGTTAAGCTCTCAGAGCTCTTCTGCGGTGTTACCTTGGCCCAGCTAGGCTGGGGTCCAGCTCTGGACTCTGCTCTCCTCTCTGCCTCTGAGTAGAGGGGATGTTTTTCAGTAGGCTGGTAGCTCGAACCTCTGTACTTTCCAGGGACGCAGCAAGGCAAATGCTCAGGGGTAATGCTGTCTGTTAGTACAGCTGGGCTGCCCAGCCTCTCATGAGAGAGCTCTTACTCGGGGGTGGCTTGTTCAGGGTGGCTCTGGCACGAGGCTTTGGGCAGCAGCAGGTTCCTGGGGTTAAGCCCAGCTTTGCTTCCTGGCTGGGTGGGTTGCGAGGGCTGGTCTGTCTGAAGTTGCTGCCTTAGCGGCTTTTCTGCTAACCTCGGCTTTCCTGCTCCCGAGACTGCCAGGGACTGTTTTCATAGCAGTTCCCGGGTTAACCCCTGCGCCTTCCGACGCAGGCACGCCTCGTTAGCCGCTGTCTGGGAGCGGGATGCAGCGATGGATTCGGGGTCCCCGGAAGCACCTTGGCATGTGGGAGCCGACGCGGGCAGCGACAGTGCAGCCCACTCTGCCTTTCTGCTTGCCTCCCCGCGCCGAGCCATGCCATCTGCCAACAGCCCATAATTATGAAAAAGCAGGGGGGGGAATAGCATAATCAGCTCCCTGTTAAATGGGGTAGAGGGCAGGCTTCAACCTGCAGGTGATAATGATATTTTGCTGTGCGCGGTGAGAAAGTCGCACCGAACAAAACATGGTTATTAGCGTACTTGAAACTGCTGACATAAAGTGGTTGTGAAAAGCTGGCTGCCACGTTGGGTCAAGTTAGGTCTTTGCTGAGCGGCTCAGGCTGCTGAGGAGCGGAGATTTGTGGAACAAGAGACCCTGGGTAAACATCGCTGGGCTGAACTCAGCTGTTTGCAGCAGCAGAGTGTCTTTGTCAGCCACTGCTCTAGGAAAAATAGTGGTAAAGGGGAGAGCATGGCCAGCTTGGTGGTGATCCCGTACAGCGCTTCCCTGCCCTGGCTTGTGATATCGGATTGGAACATGTTATGGGGGGCAGGTGAGTTGTTTTGGTTTAAACAGCGTACATGTAAGAGTCTGAAAAATATCAAACGCTCTTGTAAAGTTGTGTTTGAGGAAGAGGGGGATTGAGAATAAAATCATGAGAAAATGGGAAGTGATTTGTGAAAATTAGTTATGGGCTTGGCTACTCCTGCGGAGGGTCTTTAGTCTATGGTAAGTAGCTTATATACCAGGAAAGTAACTGCAAAGGTCACTCAGATTTGGGATTCGAGGTGTCACAGTTCACCATCACACTTATTTTCTTGGCCTACCGAAGTTTTGCATTCTCTTTCACATCTGGAATGCATCTCGAATGCCATAGAGTAGGAAATGTGGAAGGAGCAGCTCTGGATGAATTACAGTTGCATTTTTCAGGTGTTGGCCTCAGATCTGGGGTCTCCCGGGCTGGAAGGGGGTGAAAATCTCCTGATCCACCAAGCTCAAGCCAACACCGTCTTTTTAAGGGTTTTCAAACCTCCAGAATGTTTTGGACAAAAGAGCATCTTTTTGAGTATTTTTGGTACTCAGAGCTGTAAACTGGATGTGAATTTAGTACCATACAGTGAATTCCTCCCTGTGTGTTGTAGATGCAGCTTGGATTTTTTGGATGTGGGTGGACTTAGGAGCCACACTAGTTAGTGCAATTTTTGTTAAGAGTTCCACAGCTTTTACTTCTACTTGTAGATTTTTGCTAATGTCTGTAATTTGCTGATGAGTTGGCTTCAATTTATTCCAGGCTGCTCGTGCTGCTGAAAAATGTGTGTACTTTCAGCAGTATGCCACGCTTTCAAGCTCGCTTGAGTTTGGCAAATGCGTTGTGCGCGGAAATCGTGCTCGCTCATTAGTTCGTGTCTTCTCAAACTGAATCTGGGTAAGTGCGCACATATATATGAGAAATTCTCATCAAACTTTTGCAGTTTGAAATGAGAATGGTATTTGTGCCTGAGAACAAAATCCATGGGGACTGAAAGGAGGAGTATAGAAAACTTAACCCGGAGAGAAGGGGAAGGGAAAGTTTGCCGGACTGTATTAGTTTGGTTCAAGCACCTTTTATCAAGTTAAATTAAATAAATGAATAAAGCTCACTGCCCAAGTAGTGCTGTCTCAAGCCAGTCCCTTCAGGATTAGTTCCTGTTGATGGTGCCTATTTACCGCATCAAGACTCCAGACCATTTTTGCTTCACTCGAACCTGTGTTCGTGGGTGGTGCTGTTTTTCATGTGTTTGTGGGCGAGATGGTTTATTATTGCCATATTGGAAGCAAGGATTATTTTATTTTTTTTTCAGTTCTGTTAGATGTCTACCAAGTTTTGATTTGAGTTATTTTTGCTGTGTGCCCAGAGGCATGAACAACCCATCCATAAGTGTTAGCATTGTTATCTCAGCTGGGAGGCCAAGGGTCACCTTCAGGAAAATGAGTTGGAATTAGTTCCTAACTTTTATTTCCCAGAGTAGATGGGGTCTGTTTCTAGCTGGAAGGGTTTTCACTCATCCCACACATGAAACTATATTGAAACTGAAAGGTTATTCTTTGTCAGCACGAGGTCCTGCTCATTTTTTTTGTGAGTTGGTAGCATCCCTAGGCAAAAAGTGGTGCGCAAGGTGAGATATTTCCTCTGGTCACGCAATATTCCTGTCACCACGGGGATGTTTAGGTGGCTGACAGATGGGGATGACGTTCAAATTTTAACAGATGCGCATGGAGGTGGGAGCTGTGGTGTTCCATGACCCGGGCGCTCTGCCATGTTGGTGACTTCCTATTGAACCTCCTCCCAGGAGAGGCTTTGGAGAGCGGACCTGAGGGTTGCTGGTGCCGGGATGCAGCAGGGATGAAGACTGTGGGTACCAGATCAGCCGATGTGACACGCTTAGTCCTCCCTCCTGTCCCCTTTGGTCCCCAGCTGACTTGCTCTTTGTGGTGCTTACGGGACTTTGACACCATTGGAGCGGATGCTTTACCCCATCCTTCCTGCACTTACCTGCTAAAGCTTGTGCCCAGTTCTGATCCCTTTTCACGCTTAGATAAATCCTGGTGTTTATCACAGGACCATCTCTACAAGGAAGAGTGTGTTATTGGAAGAAAAGGGGGGAAAACCCCACCAAAAATGAAGACTGAGATCCATAAAAGGAAACTTAACTGGGGGAGATGTGTCTTTACAAGACTGAAGGGCCTGGAAACATATTGTATATTTCCAGACACTGGAGTTAAGGGCTCATTTAGAATATTTCAGATATACTGGAGTTTGACAGTTCTTTGGTTTCCACATCAAACAATCTGTAATTTATTGCCCCGTATAGGGACTGTGTTTTTATCCATATTGCATATTCTCTAGCCAGAAATCTAACTACCATATAAGCTCTTGAAAAAAAACCAAACCCTTTGGGGATCGGAATCCAGGCAATATGCTTTCACAGACCCTGAGAAACCCACTTTGATTTATTTCCTTGGAAATAAGGGGAACACACAATTTCTTGGAGTACTACAGCTGCGTCCCCCCCCCAAGCAGGATCTCGCTGCCTTTCTTCATGTGCTCGGTGTAAAGACCCTGGTCCTGCAGCGAGCCCCGTGTGAAAGTGCCTCGCGCTGCTCTTCATGGGGTTTACAGGAGGATGAGAACAGAATTTAAAAGTTTTACGAGGCAGTAAAACACAGAGCTCTAGCTGGAAAGGGAGGAAAAAGAAAAAAAAAAGAGGCTCAGAGGTGTGAATGACCGAAGACAAAATCGACTTGAAGTTTACAAAAAAGCATGCCCTGACATTTAAATAGCCAGGTTTGAAGCTGGGTTGATCAACCAATATGTCCTATATTTGTTTGTAGGTTTAATGGGCTGTTTCCCTGCGGCCTGGCTGCTGGGAGAGGGCACGGCAGAGGTCACCCAGAAGTTAATTTGGAAAGAGGCCAAAAGGCCACAACTTGATTGAATCAAATGTAAACAAAATAGGCCTGGGAACAGCTCCGTGCCCTTGTGCCCGAGTCTCTCTCAACCCCTTTGCTCAACGTGTAGAGTACGGCGGAGCATCGGGGACTGGCGAAGGGGGTTTAATCCCGCTGCAGGGGGACGATGCTCAGGGTGGTGAAGGGCCGGATCCGGACCCTGCTCGGGGTGCGTGGGGAACCTGCACATGGGCTGTCCGGACAGTGTGACGATTGCTCTCCATGCATGGGGCAGCTTGAGGCGACCACGGATGCTCCCCAGGGAGACATGGGGTCCTGGGGGGCCGCCTTGCCGGACCCTCTCCCAGGTGGCTCCAAACCCAAGAAAAACTATTGAGTTTATTCTGGGACACCTTGGGGAGCTGAGGATTTTTCACAAATATATTTTCCCTTCGGAAAAATCCGTGACTTTGACGGCTTTGATGGAATCACATCTCTCCGTGGCCTGCTAGGCTTTGTGAGGTTTATTATTCCCACTGTATTCCAATTCCCTAGCCAGATGAAGCAGCATAATAATTAGAAAAATGCACAAACTGCCAGATTGTTAAATAATGTGATGCACAATGCTTATCACTTGAACATACAATATTTAAATTGCACCAAACCAAGTAGCTTTTGGCTAATTTTCCACTTTTAAATTTAGTAAGTTAACACTACAATGTCTGAAGTGCTGTATATGTATAATGTAATTTATCAGGTCCTCAAAAGAAATGTTAATAAACACAGTAATTGCTTGGACACGCCTTTTGTTCAACATTATTAAACAGTTTGTAACAATTAAAATATTAAAACCACATGTTGTTGAAAGCAACCAGACATTGCAGTTATTTCTTACGAAGGCTGTTAAATAAAATGACAGAAGATTTTTATTTTAATGATAAATGCATTTTGGAATGGATTGGCTAATTCTTCTTTTACTACACAAAATAATCTATAGCTCCACCAAGTCTAGGCCTGGTACTTAAAGACTAACTCCATCCTCCTTTTGAGCCGTGCCTCAGCTCTCGTTAACACGCCGGGTAAGTGCTCTCCCACTCCCTATGCAAGCGGCAATTACGGGATTTTGCCAGGCCAGTTAAATCAGGGGAAGTGTGACCCTCTGTAACGAGAACATAATTAAATTTGAATGTATCTGACTGTCGGGTTGCTTTTTAAACCCAAAGCCTCACCTTCCCACCTTAGTAAGAGCCGGCGTTTGCCCACGCCAGCTATCGCCCGTCGGGACCCTATCTGCAAACGTCCCGGCGTTATCGCGTTTGTTGTGGGAACACTGTACCCGCAGGTCACCCGAAATGGGTTTTCTTTAACAGCTTGAGATTAATTAGAGCTGGTGTGTTTGCATGTGTGTTTTTAAACAGAGGCCTAATCTGGGCCGTGTTTGCTGAAGTTTCTCGCCTGTTCTACCTATGGTCTTGTACGAGACGAGGGAGCGTAAGGGCTGCACTGTTAAGCCCCACGCTTTTACTGCTTGTGCGGTTAGATTTGCTGTGGAATGTGAGGTATTTCCCATTTTCGGTAAGGAAAGGGCGGTAAATAGGCGCATTTGTGGTACTGCTCAGTGACAGCAGAGTTGGGGGTGTGCTGAGGGCCCTGAGCATCTCTCGCGTGCTGCGCCAACCCGGCTATGGCTGCCGTCTCTTACTGATCGTTCTTTGTATTGAAGGTAGTGCCCAAATGCCTGTCAGTAGCCAAAGCCAGTTTTTGGAGAAAATAATTAATTGTGGGATGTTCCTCAGAAAACCTTTGGTCCATGGCTGTGTGTCCCTTTTTTTGGTAAATAACGGGACTGCAGAGCTGTCATTTTTTGAGACAAGATTCGCTGTTTCCTTGTCCTTCCTACTTTCATTGTTCTTCCCATGGCAATGAATTTCAGGAACACATGGGATGGGACTGGGAAAGGTGTGTTTCTATGTGGAGCCATGTGTCTCCTTTATCGATATGAAAAAGAAACGTCTCACCTGTGCTGCTTCTTTTGCTTATCCCACTTGCATTTCTAAGAGTCACTTTACTCATCTGTGGTGTTTCACCGCTTACCTAGTATTGGAATAGAAGTGTAGCTCAGCTGAGGCTGTAGGAGCAGCAAAGGTTTCCCGGGTGGTCAATCTGGCTCCTTGCTTTTCTCAGCAAGACCGGGAAGCTGGGACTGAGCTTGGATGGGCAGCAGTTTTGGCTGGTTTCCACACTAGTTTATTGTTAGACGGTCATAACCTTTGGGTAACATAAATAGCATTTTGTTGCTCTCCTTCCCTGAAATTCCCTGGTCGATGCACTCTTATGCATGAGAAGGGATTCAACTTTGTCCCTGTGGCTTCAGGTCTGGCGGGGTGGCAGGTGCCTCAGGTGTGTCCTGCAGGGACCAGCCTCCAAACAATGCTGGGGAAATCATCTGGGGAAAAAATACCTTTAAAAAGAATTAATTTGTTTTTGTGTCCAAAACATGCAGCTGATGCACGGCAGTGCTTTAAAACAAACACCAGATATCCTGTACCAGCGCTGGGGTTTATCCTGTTGTGGAGGAAATAAACCTGGAAGAGTCCTTGTGCAGCAAAACATGGTGTAAGTGGAGCCATTGATACCAAATTAACAGTTAATTACAGTTATTCTGGGCCTCGTTAATTGTATGGAGTGTTGTCTTGTGCTGTGACTCAGGCTGGTACTTTAATCAGTAGATGTCCAGGGCAGGTGTCCTCCCTGATGGTCCCAGTAACGGAGCACGCAGCTTGCATGGGATGATTGGTAGATTTCTCATTTATGTGGTTTTCTCCAAAATTTGGCTTAACATTAAGGTTTTTAAAGTGTGGTCCAGAGTGAGACAGGATTGGGATTCAAGGAGCTAATCTTCATCATCCAGAGCAGGCCTGGAAGGTAACCTATGGTCTTCTTGGCCACGGAACAAATCTGATTGCTTTTGTTCCTGAGAAAAAACCTCATTAACAAGGATGTTACTTTTGATTCCAGCTTGATGGTGTGTAGCTGCTTCATGATGATGATATTCTCAGGGGAAGAGAGGAGAAAACAGCGCTGTCAGACGCACTGTGGGCAGGGAGGGCCAGCTCTGGCAGGAGGTCCCCTCTGCACCCTGGATTTGCTTTGGGGGCGTTGTGCCCAGCTGTGGCACGGTGTGCAGGCGGCGTTTCCATGAGCTGGGATGCCTGTGAGGTTCCTGCTCCATCCCTAGCTGCTCCATGCACAGGGAAGGGTGGAGCTGGGGATTTCCTGGGTGCTGTTCTGCCGTGAAACCACTCCGTCTGCAGTGGGAACAAGGCACGTTCACGGCATTTTTTCTCCCAGAGGCATTAATGTGTATCTGGTCTGCGACACCAGCCAGGGATAGGTAGCAGAGGAGTCCTTCCCGATCCTGCCTGCTCAGGCTGCTATGGGTTTGCGTGTATCATGTGTTGACAGGAACTAAAAGCACTCACTGATTTGGTATCAGTGTAAGATGCCTTAACTACTGTCCGCAGAAAGACATTAGCTGGCTGAAGCCGTTCATCTTCTCGTCTCATCAGCTTCATTCTTGCAACAAATGTCACCAGAGCTTTCCTGGATTGAAGGAGAAGAGGCATTGGACCTGTACCCCACCCCACCCAGCAATCCTGCTCTGGGAAAGGGTGGTCCCTTTTTTTAAAGCACTGGCTTGGCTTGGCAAGAAGCCGAGGCTGCTCCTGGGGCCTCCCTTGATGCTCTTTCCCACCACCAAGGAGGCAGTGGCCAGCACAGACTGCTGCAGCTTTCATCCAAGCTGTGCTGCTGTCAGAAAGTGCAAGAGGTTTTGTGCATTTTAGGTAATGAACAATTTGTAATCTCACTCCTTTTGTTACACCTGCTGACAAAGCAGATGTTTGTAATTAGGCAGGTCTCTGCGCTGGCCAACCCTGTCCCCAGTCAGCGAGACCTGTCTGCACTGGGGCAGGTGTAAATAACCCTCACGGCTCAGGAGGGCTCTCTCAGTTAATGCTGCTGCTCGTTAAGCTTCTTAGCTTGGTTTTGACACGTAACTAACGCAGAGGCCAGGTTGTATTTTAGTGCTCTTGCTGTAGGAGCACGTGCTGCGAGAGACGGCCCTTGCAGCACACAGGGAAGTTTAGGTTGCAGCGATATTTATTGCCTGTGGCCTTGCTTGACTCTATGGCGAGGAAATGGTATTTAAAAGAAGAAAATGTGCTTGGCTGGCCTTTCTGAGGACACATGTAAGAAGATGCTGTCTTGTGAAGCACAGGGAGCTGGGAGGCAGCTGGTTGAGAATGGATGTCCAAGCCATCAAGAGATATCGTGATGGGCAGGAAATTACTTTTTATTTTTGGCAGGACCCCTCGAATACTTCCTGCCTACCAGCGGGGAAGGAGTTTACTGACCTTTTCATGCAGCACATAAGCTCCTAAATGCTGAGGGTGAGACTTGTGTAGGTGCATTTCAGGGCTTCCTCTGTGAGTGTTGGGTCTCACTGGGGGAGGGTATAAAGTCACCAGCTTTGAACCTAATTTAAATGTTGAGTTGCTTCAGCTGCTCAGCTGGTGGCTGTACATCTGTGTGGGAGAATCACCCTGGGCAGGACTCTTCTCGCCTGCAGCTCTGGAGGCCTGAGCCTTGCAAGGTCTGTTTGAGTTGGATGCATTCAGTATCGGTGATGAGTTGCGCCCTGGTGTATTAGCAGCGCCTGTGCTTGAACCTGGATGTTTCTTCATCCTGTTTGTAGACCCATCCTAGGAGGCAGGTGCCAGTATTGTTACTGAAAAGCTATGTTCACAAAGTTAAATTTTCTCCTCTTTGGGTTTTAGCAAGCAGCAGCCACGCTCTGAATGCAGAGGAGAACTGTGACCTTGCCCAGGAGCCAGCCCAGCCATCAGCCATTAATTAGGGACCATGAAGGCTGAAAAGACCCTGTTCTCCAGATTACTTCTGGTCTGGTTTGTCTCAGTCGAATGCCGTTTTAATGTGAAGTGCATAAATACTTGTGGCAGCAGGGCCCTGGGGCTCTGGGTTCCCTGCTCCAGCTGGGCACCTTCCCCAGCAGCACCGTCCCCATTCTGCTTGCAGACCCCCTGCTCTGCTCTCCATGAAGGATGGAGTGGTGGCTGTCAGATTGGCAAGAGGTGGTTGTGGGATGCTGGAGACCACCGACTCCCACCTCCCAAGGACCTCATCCACAGTTCAGCTAGGCACAGCCTGCCCTGCTGTGGGGGCCTGCGGGTCGCCAGGGAGCGCAGACTGGCTGCTTACTCCTCCGCAGCTAAGAGGTTTGGAGGGTGTTTGCCATGGAGTCCTCTTGCTGCCTGATTTAAGTCTCTGCTGAAATCAACAGCTTGGTAATTAGCCCTGCACAGGGGTTGTCTTGTCTGATAGGAGATAACTGGTTTATGAGGCAGTTGTTTAGTCCCCTGTGAGAGCTCTGTGGAGCTGGGGACATTCAGCAGGGCTGTTTGCAGATGTCTTTTGAGCTTCCAGTGCCTTGGGGTGAAGTGAGTGCAGAAGTAAAGCTAGAAACAACAGCAGCCAGGAGGGCAGGGTGCAGCCAGGGGGAGCGTGGCTGGCGTTCTGGCAGAAACCTCTGTACAACACCTCGTAGAAATACATGATCTGAGAAGTCCCTCTCTGCTGGGAACTTTTAGGGAAAAAGGGACACGGCTGGGACAGAGATCTGACTCTTGTTCGTGTGGCAGAAGGAGAAAGGGGGAAAAAAATCCTTCCGGTGCAGCTCTCGGCTTGCTGTTTCCTACCTGGTGCCAAGGACGAGATGTTTGTCTCGCAGGCAGCCCCAGAGACGTCGCTGACAGCCGGGGAGCGGCCACGTGTGCTGGAGCCTGGGCCAAGAGGAAATCTCCCAGCCGTTCCGCCTGGGCTGGGCTGAGCTGGCCGGTGGGAGGTGAGGGGGCTGCAGGGACCTGCTCGCTGCTGCACACCCTGCTTGGGCATGCTGGTCCTCCTCGGCAGAAGTGCAGGGCGCTTTTAGCAGATGGCTTAAGGTGTTACGATACCTCCCTGTCCTCCTAGATGGTTTTGCATCTTTTTGTCTCATGTTTTATTTTCTGTTGACATGTGCTTTGGGCCTTTCTGAGCGGCGTTTGGATGGCAGAGTAGCGTTCTGCTCCAACATAACTAAACAAAATACAGAAAATACAGATAATAGCAGTGATGGGCCCCGGCCCATGTCGGCTCCCACACCCCTTCTTCGGTCTGTTGCCAACCCCCCGAGGGTGGCTGCTTGGCAGGTGAAGAAATTGGTCCAGGTTCTCCTGTCTAGTGGCACAGAGTGAGTGGAAAGGAGAGGAGAAGGCAGCTGGGCCTGCTGGTAGGAGACTGAGAAGCTTTGTGGGGTGACAGACCAGAAATATGACGCCAATGAAAAAATTATGTGGGAAGAGTTTGAAGCAGACTTGCAGGTAGCAAGGAAGGGGAGCATCTTTGCAATGCCTTTACCACTCAACAGGCGTGGGTGGTTATCTGCCTGGTGGGGACAGCACTTTTGGTGACTTTCTGTCCTTGTTTCATTCTTCCAGGCAGTCTGAAAGACCAAGTGGTCTTGAAATACCAGCTCTTTCCCTGATGCAGGTTTAAAGGTCCACCAACAGGAATAGTGTGGCGTTCTGCTCCCCTTTATCAAGGTACATGTGTAAGCACAAATGGTTTCCCAGATTGTGCACCAAACGAAACGTCCTCTGGCACGAGTAGCACCAAATCTGGAGCAGTTATGGGTCCTGTGGCAGAGATGGAGACAACTGTGCAGGCCAGCCCAGGCAAAATGAAGAAGAGCTGGAAGGGGGTGTTTGCAATAAATAGCTACGTTCCTCCATCACTTCTAGAGAAGTGATAGCTCATAGATGTCTGTCCAATCCTGGCATGAAAAGATCCAGGCATACCGTGAATGGTGCTGAAGGCATCTACTGCCTGGTCCAACTGCATGTTCAATGATTGGTTTAATAATTGGGTTTTTGAGTTTGAGGGATGTCTGTGTTCAATGGAGGTGGATGGAGGGGCTTAGGAATGGATGCTCAAGGACTGGTGATAGTTTGTTCTCAGAAATATAAAGGAGGAGAAGGCACTGTAACAGTTCACAAAGAGAAAAGCAGCATTTCTCTGGTGTCAACATCCATGCAGGGCTCAGGGACGAGCTAGAAGCAGATGGGGACTGTCCAGGCCTCCAGCAGACTGAACTGGACTCCGTGGCTCCACTGGGCACCCACACTGTCCTATTCCTTCCTACTGACGCACAAAAACAAGCCAGAAATAGCTGTGGAGTGGAAGGGGAAGGAACTGGATATAAGGTGAAGGAGCTGATCGTAAAGCCCAAGTAATCTCTTTTTCGCATGTGCCCTGTGATGAATGAGCATTTGTTCTAGTCGGGGAAGTGACACCTCCCCTGCCTGGGGGACAGCAGGCAGGAGCCTGTCCCTCTGCCTGCTGCTGTGCCAGTGAGGGCTTAACCTCTGTGTCCGGGGGAGCATCCTGTCCTGGGCATCAGCATGCCATCACCAAACAGGAGCAATTCATCACAGCTTGGCAGCCCCTTCTGCTGCTGAAAGAGATTTACTGTCCAGTGTGGACTCATTTTAATTACTGCCACCACTTAGGGGTCTCTATCTGTCTTCCTTTACCCATAGGGATGTTGTCAGTTTTGATAGCTAATCTGGAATTAAGCTGATGATCCATAAAGGAGGGCCAGCCTTTGGCCAGTAATTCACTGTTGTCACCAACTTCTTTGTGCTATCAGGAGAGTGACCAGGAAAACTGGTTTTCTGGCAGCTGAGAGCATTTCTTCTGGAGCCTGTAAAGGTGGGGAGGTGAGAGGGTCCTGCTGCGCTGGTAGACCCTGAGTGATGGACGGTAGGGATTTTTCCTATTCCATGAGATGGTATTTTGAGTGCTAGAAGTAAAGACTAAAACGTTTTTCTGGCTGAAGAGCCACAGTATAAACTCAGAGCTGTGCTTAACCCCTTTTGGCACCCATCGCCATGGGCTGGTGTGGAGCCCCAGAGCAGGAGTGACCCAAGCGCGGTGCATGGGACGGGCATCCTGGGGCCATCCCTTGCCCAGAGCAGACAGGAGGTGCTGCCTGGGGCTTGGTCTGCCGAGTACAGCTGCAGCAGTACAAAATCTGAGACATCTCGAAGCAGGCAGCATGGGGAAGTGCAGAACTTGCTTTCCGAGCAGCTGATAAAACAGCTGACGTGCCCAACTCATTGTTTTTCCAAGCAGTGAAAATTACTTTTCCAGCTCCAAAGCCTGCTTCCACTTTATTAACATTGGATTAGCGATCGCTTCTTGTTGTGCTGAGCTTGAAATAGGAGTACAATTAGGAACAGGTTTCTTCTCTGCCACGTCTGCGCTGCCGAAGGGCATCCAACTGGAAGGGCCATAAGGAAACCCCAATTCGGGTGTCCTTCTGCCAACATGGGCTCTTCTATCCATGGGCTAATGGTGTGGTTGGAAGAGCTGTGATGCCCACCTGTGCACACATGCGCTCGCTCTTGCAAGACAGAAGTACAAATCCTGGTATTTACAGATATTTTTTAAGTATCCTTACTTTTAAATGGCACTTGGTGCTCGCTGCCAGGGAGCATTGAGTTTTTCTGTAATACGCGTTGCATTGTGTTGCTGCCCAAGAGGGAGAGAGCTCGCTAGAGCTTGGAGAGAGGCAAGAGAAAATGATGCTGTTGATGTTGCCTCGAGTTCCTGCTTGCACAAGCTCTTGTGCCGCCAAGACCCCTGTCCACAGAAAGGATACACAGAACAGAGCTGGGAAATAGGAAGGTGGAGTGGAGGGCACCAGCAAATCTCATGATGGGGGTTAGTTAAATAATAAAGTAAGTATTTGCTAATAAAATACAATTTTTTCCATGCTATTTCCAGGGCTAATAAGCAGGGGAAGTGAAGAGAATTGATTCTCCTGTTGCATGCTTGTGTATGATCAGGCCACAAAATTCAAAACACATGAGTTTTCAAAAAGTCCACAACTTCAGCCTTTTCAAATGGGCTCCTTTCCCCGATTCTTACTTGTGATCAGATAATGACCTTCGTAAGCAAAACAACCCCAGCTGTGCTTCATAATGGGAATATACTTCTGTACATTGTAATGAGCTGTTAACAGGGAACAGTATCGTGTGAAAATCTGCGCGTTTCCCATGATGCTGCCCTGATTTAAAAGCCACCCATAAATTACTCGGTATTGCAGATTTCGAGGTCAGGATTGGCCATAAGATCTAGTTTTTCTCCCCACAAAACGATGTTTTCAGCAGGCTGGAATTTAAAACAGGAAAACCTGACCTGTCGGGAATCTCGGGAATTGTGTGGGAAGTACAGCGGCATGTGGTGGGTACCTGAAAGCTCATGGCTGGAGCGGGCAGCTCGTGCGATGCAAGGAGAAATAACACCTTTGCCCCTCCCAAACTTTGTCGTATCGAAGGAAGGCATCCCAAGTTTTGCAGACAGTCCTGAGCTGGTGGGTTTGGTTGAGTTTTGAAGGGTTTCTAGCAGAGCCAGGGGCTGGTTTTCGCTGCGGGGTCCAGCTCCCAGGGTCCCCTTCGTGATGCCAAGCAGCACCTGGACGTGGCTGGGGATCCGCAGGAGTTTCTGCACTAAGGCACTTTTTCTGCTGGATGTGAATACTTGATTATTAAGTGTGTGTTACAATCCTGAATATTATTTTAGCTGCAAGTTCAGTCTCCCTCCTCTCCAGCTTTTTAGGTTTGATCGTATTCCAGAGGCTTACTAAAAACATGCAAAGAATTTCAGCAAAACTCTATGGAACACTTTTATTAAATTCTTTCAGTCATGCAAGCTAAATTAAATGACAGCTCTGTCCACCAAAAGATTACAAATATCAATCAGACTTCTCCCCTAAACTCGTGAAGGAATTAAATGTTTTTCTAAAAGTCTTCTATTCCCCTTAATAATCTGTTTGGCTGTTCTCTTTGCTTTACATATTTTTGAAGTATGTTGAAAGGGATGATTTCTGCCCTAAAGGAGCACAGTGCTTGTAGCTCACTGCCGATATTTTATCTGAATTTGTGAGCACAATTTTGGGTCTTGCTCAAATTGATATTTGCGGTACCGCGGGCGTAGTTTCCAAACGGAGAAAACAGCTATTAAACTACAGTCCAAGGAACACAATGCTGATTTCTTTTCGGAGACGAGAGATTAATGATAAAAAGTATGTTGCAGCTCTCACTGTTTATGTTAAAATTGGAAAAACAAGACCAGGTGGCTCAGTGGGCTGGTGGGATGGTGAGCTCTGAGTAAAGGGGTTGTAAAGAATGAGGAGTTACAAAGATTTCAACATACGATGGCCTGTCCAAATCCAGCTGAGTCATTACCCCGCATGGCTGCAGCTGGTTTTGTCTGGTCACTGTATGGTTACGAATAATTGTGTAAATCATGCTGGGATGCCCTGGGGAGCTTTCCTTGCAGAAAGGCTCAGCGCACCGTTCCCATCTGGCTTGTGTTTTAAGCTGTAGGGAGGCCACAGGACAAGCCAAGCAACAAAGATGTATTTGGAGACCCTTTGGAGTCCCTCGTGCCGATGATCCGGCAGCTGACACGGCAGTGGAGGTACCGCAGCGCTGCCTGCCCTGCCCATCGAAGGGTCATGATTTAGAAAGGATGAGACTGGAAATAAAACTGATGCGTATCTGAGCCGACGGAGCAAAGCCTGCGGCCCACGTGTTTCCTGTGGCGGTGGTCTTTTCCAGCCTAAGTGGCGAGTGGCGTTCTTCAGGGGTCGGTACTGGGACCAGCACTGTTTAACTTCTTTGTCGGTGACACAGACAGTGAGATCGAAGGCACCCTCAGCAAGTTTGCCAACCACACCAAGCTGTGTGGTGCGGTTGACACGCTGGAGGGAAGGGATGCCATCCAGAGGGGCCTTGACAGGCTTGAGACGTGGGCCAGTGCAAACTGCATGAAGTTCAGCAGCGCCAAGTGCAAGCTCCTACACGTGGGTCGGTGCAATCCCAAGCACAACTGCAGGCTGGGTGGAGAATGGATTGAGAGCAGCCCTGAGGAGAAGGACTTGGGGGTGCTGGTTGATGAAAAGCTCAACATGAGCCGGCAGCATGCGCTGGCAGCCCAGAAAGCCACCCGTGTCCTGGGCTGCATCCAAACCAGTGTGGGCAGCAGGGCGAGGGAGGTGATTCTGCCACTCTGCTTCGCTCTGGTGAGACCCCTCTGCAGTGCTGCATCCAGCTCTGGAATCCTGAGTACAGGAAAGACACGGAGCTGCTGGAGCAAGTCCAGAGGAGGCCACAAAGTTGATCAGAGTGCTGGAGCACCTCTGCTACGAGGACAGGCTGAGGGAGTTGGGCTTGTTCAGCCTGGAGAAGAGAAAGCTCCGGGGAGATCTAATTCCAGGTACTGGAGCCTTCCAGTGTCTAAAGGGGACCTACAGGAAAGGAGAGAGGCTGTTTCTTAGGGAGTATAGTGACAGGACAAGGGGCAATGGGTTTAAACTAAAAGAGGGGGGATTTAGATTGGACATTAGGAAGAAATTGTTCCCTGTGAGGGTGCTGAGGCCCTGGCACAGGGTGCCCAGAGAAGCTGTGGCTGCCCCTGGATCCCTGGCAGTGTCCAAGGCCAGGTTGGATGGGGCTTTGGGCACCCTGGGCTGGTGGGGGGTGTCCCTGCCCATGGCAGGGGGGTTGGAACTAGATGGACTTTGAGCTCCCTTGCAACCCAAACCATTCTGTGATTCTGTGGTGGTTGTGCAGATGGGAGATGAAGGCCCTTCAGACACCTCAGAGATGTGCGCGTGCGCATGTTCTCCCACAATTAGTGCTCTAGTTTACATCGGGTACATTACAGACTATTTTTGCCATTATGGTTTAGCAAAGACAAGTAGATATGACTGTCAACTCTTACAGCGGATGAGTTGTGATTAAGTTAAAGCTATCTCACTGTTACACACTACTTTAGCAATCACTGGACTATATATTTTCCTGCCTCTTACCATAGGCTTTAAACCACAGGACATGAATAAACTGTAATGTTAGGGTACAGTCAGCTCCGCTTACTATTTAGGGATGGGGAACCTATATTCAGTTCACCAAATATAATTTCATAAAGTGTGCAGACCATCGGGGAGGTTGTGTAATGGTTGATGAGTGGACCTGTGGCCGCTGCTCTGGCCAAAGCCTGAGGCATCCGACAGCGCTCCAAGGTCTGGATGCACCAACAGAGCAGGATGGGATTTCCACCCTACGCCAGCTCTCCTGCTAATGATGCCAGCAGGTTTTATGTCTCAGGCTTCATTTCTCTCAGAGCCAGCTACAAAATTGGGCTCATTGAACCTCCCCATGGTTCTTGGCAGCTGGGAAACATGTGGCCAAAGGTGGAGCTTTTGTCCTGGAAAAGGAAGGAGCAGTGTGGTGCAGGGATGTCATGTTCACTTAATCCAAAGTTGGGGCCCATGCAGTGTTTCTCAGAAAGTTCTTATTATAGAATCATTAAGGTTGGTAGAGACCTCCAGGACCATCTAGTCCAACTATCCCCCTGCCATCTATTACCCACTAAACCATGTCCCTAAGTACCAGATCCAACCCATTCCAATGCCCGACCACCCTTTCTGAGAAGAAATTTCTCCTCATCTCCAACCTGAACCTCCCCTGGCACAACTTGCAGCCATTCCCCCTTGTCCTGTCACCAGTTATCTGCAAGAAGAGGCCGACCCCCAGCTCACCACAATCTCCTTTCAGGGAGTTGTAGAGGGCAATAAGGTCTGCCCTGAGCCTCCTCTTCTCCAGACTAAACAGTCCCAGTTCCCTCAGCCGCTCCTCATCAGACCTGTGCTCCAGCCCCTTCACCAGTTTTGTTGCCCTTCTCTGGACACGCTCCAGGGCTTCGATGTCTTTCTTGTAGTGAGGGGCCCAAAACTGGACACAGCACTCGAGGTGCGGCCTCACCAGGGCTGAGTACAGGGGGACCATCACCTCCCTGCTCCTGCTGGCCACCCCACCCCTGATACAGGCCAGGATGCCGCTGGCCCCCTTGGCCCCCTGGGCACACTGCCGGCTCACGTCCAGCCGCTGTCACCCAGCACCCCCAGGGCCTTTCCTCCAGGCAGCTCTCCAGCCAGCCTGCCCCCAGCCTGCAGCGCTGCCTGGGGCCGGTGTGACCCACGGGCAGGACCCGACACTTTGCCACATTGAATTCTTATTTTATTGTGGCTACAAATGTAGAGAAATTAAGCTGCTAATTTGTGACATGCCAAGCAAAAAAGTACTAATACAAGAAGTGCTCAGTAATGTCAGTGTTTGAAAACACACAGTTGAAAAATCCTAATTTTCTCCCATCCCCTGCTGAGCTGATAAAATCTGAAAATACCACAAAATTAATTCTCTCTTCCAGGAAGTTCCTCTGCTGTTTTGGGTCGGTAACGAAAGCTGTGCCACTGAGCTGCACGATGGGGTCCTGGCTGGCTTGTTCCCACGCCTTGGGTGCAGAGGAGTGAGCGTCCTGCCGCTGAGCAGTTGCGGTCCCCTTCCACCACGCTGGGCTTGGTGTTTTAGCAGTGAGGCAATGGCTCCAAAGTGGTGCATGTTGTAATTAACTGCTGTGCGTGGGAGAACCCTCGTTATACCTTGAGCTGACATACGCTGTGCTGAGTGCTGCTGTTAGCCGTGGGCTTCATTTGGAGGAGAGAATTACAAGTGGTGGTGTGAAGATTTGAGCGGTTGGTGTGTTCGGCTCCTGTGCAAGGTCTTCCCTGAGCTACCTACTCCTAGTGCTGCATTGGCCTTTGTTGTTGTTGTTCTTCTGTGGTTACACCATATTCTGGGAAAGGCCTGTAAATGTCTAAACACAATAAAATTCCTGAAAAGTGAACTTAAACAGTCTGAGCCAAAGGCTGTTGAAGGCCATGGAAAAACATGCCCTGAGTTTTTGGGAGATGAGCTGCGTTTTGCTTCCTACATGGATGTAGAACCCATCATGCCGAATGGACTTCTGCACGTGCCAAGGAGAGGTTTGCCGCGTTGCTTCTCCCCACAAGACGCAGCCGGGGAACCCGAAGCGGTCTCGTGTTGAGCCATTTGTTTTTCATTACGTTATGCTCCTCCAATATAAAAACTGAGGTATGTGGACATTGCCGTGGACAGAGAGCGCCAGATGCCAAAAGCATTCCTCCAAGGCTGTATAAACTTCAGCAGCTAAATATTTGAGAAACTGTTTTCTAAGACTAGCTTAATAGTTTAAAAATATAACCTAGATTCCAGATATTAAAAAATGCCTTGAAAGGCACGCATATTGCTGCAATGGATGGAACTAACTAAGCCCCTGAAGTATGTGGAAAGCTCCCATTTTGCAATATCTTCTCTGTTACTTATCCTTTTCATTATTATTTTTTAGTGCTGAGATTAAATCCAAGAAGGCTTTTAACAGCAGAGTGGTAGTGATAGAAATTTTCAGCATATATTAACTGGCTGACTCACACCTTTTCAAAGTGGATCTGGGTTTGTGATGAAATAGCTGCCTGCTTTCAGCAACAGCAAAATCAGGAAAGTCAGCGGGAAGAAGCCGCCGATAGCTTAAAATGTGTCTAATCCACCCGTGTGCTGTGAAGGGGCAGCGTGGGGAGCTCCCACCGTGTTTGGAAAGCAGTCCTGACCCCAGGCTCAGTGGAGGTATTTGAGTCCCCATCTTGGGGGTCTGCAGCCTGTCACCATTAGTTAGGACTTGGCTTTAAGACGTCCTTGAAAAGATCCTTTCGTTGTGTCGCTTGGCTAGCCCAAAAACTTTGACTGGCAACCCCTGCACTTCAAGAGTGAGGAATGAGATTTTTTGGTTATTTTTGTGGGGCACCATGTGGACCAGAGAGATCTGCCGTTTCTTGTCACGTGTGTTACTTCTCAGATGGGAGAAGTCCCTGAAAGCAGTGGGAATCCCTGAACAGCGTTTCCTCTTGCTGCTGGACTTCGTCCTGTCTGGCCTAGCTCTGGACACGTGTTTTGTAGCCGGCTCCAGAGCTTGGGTGGCACTGGGGTCTCGCAGGGCTGGTAGATGTGCTCCAGCTCATGCCATGTTCGTCGGGCAGGAGCTGAAGGACAGAGTTACTCAGTGTGGTTTTTTCTCCTCCTTTTGTTTCTTCGGCTGAGGTTTTGTGTGCAGCTTTGTCCGTGAATGAACCTGAGCTTGTAGGTGCTTTGGCATGAGGAGCATGGTGGGGTTCCTGTCCCACTGCCCTGGCTGGGAGCGTTGTCCCCTTTTTGTCACCCAATCCCCCAGTGAGCGCAGGATGAAGTGGTAGGGAGGCTGGAGGGAAGCTGTTGAATGACTGTGTCACCTCCTGTCTTTCAGCTGCTCAAAGGGATGGCTTTGCCCCACCGAAAAGCTCCAGGCAAAACCCCGGAGGAGGAGGAGGAAAGCGGAGACTGCGATGATGAAGATGACTGTGGTGGAGGCTCTGGGAATGGAGAGCTGCGAGTGAGGAACCAGCTCCGGTTCTTAGCAGGTGATGGGGACAGTGGTTCCACAGTGGCTGCCCCTGTGGGGATTTTAGGTCTGGTGATGGTGCAGGGAGCTGCCCTCTGGGGTCTGCTCAGATCTGCTTGCTGCAGGCACCACCAACGCTCAGAGGCTGTTCACGCTCAGCATCATGCCGGCTGGCCTCAATGCCAGCAGGGACAGCAGTGGGAGAGATAATGCCACTGCTTTTCTAGGTTGGTTTTGCAGGGATGTGTTGAGGACAACCCATGGAAGGGGGTTCGAGACAGGTTGCAAACCTGCTGTAGGTCCCAGAGTCACCCTGTTCTCTCTTTCCCACCAATGCCCTTGCTCATGAGCTTAGAGATGAGCTTTTCTGCTTTCTAGAGGACATCAGAAAGTCAGTAAGAATTGTTTGACTGCAGCAAATGCTGGTTATGTCTGATCTAGGGTTTAGAGATCCATGGTAATTTTTTACAGATAACTCAGGCTCCTTTTTCAGAAGTGATTTAGGTACTCAGGAGCCTAAAATTGCATTGCTTGCCAGTATGAGTCATGTCTTTGGTTGCTTTGAAAACAGCCATGAGGCACTCCTAGTGCTTCGAGGCTACGTTATTTGTAAGGTAGTTCCTGGTCACCCATCAGGAGGAGAAAGTGAAGGGCCAGCTGTGACTTGGTCAGTCACAAATGCCGTTGGCGTGTGCCTTCTCCCAGACCCACTAACCACTGTCGTCCTACTCCTGGCTCCGTGGAGCTCAGCATCATCTGTTTTGCTCTTGTGAACAAGACCAGGCTGTCAGAGGCTGTGTCCGTCGTGGATGAGCGGTGTCTGCTGGACGTGGGTCAGCAGGCTGGAGGCCTGGCCCAATTAATGCTGGTTCCAGTGCTGTGTGTTGCTCTTTGAGAGACCAGACAACTGAACCTGGATAAAATCAGCTTTACAGCTTTGAAGTTTAAGAGGCAAATTTGGGCTCTTAAACGAAGCACAGATGTTTATAAATTCCCTTCCATTGGTCTGGGATAATTAAAATATTCTTAATGAAGTGAGAGCTGAAATATTAAATGCCAGTTTCATATCAAAGATTATTGACACGTTATGTAAAATATATAAAATACATATATTCAAATATTGGGTAAGGGAAAGAAAAGGCTTTTTAAGTACTCCTATCTAGGTCTGAAAGAGAAATACAGGATTCAGAGAAGGATAGAATGTACTTCATTTCATCCAGGAACTACGTATCAAAGTGTACGTTAAGGAAATACAGGTGATCCTCATCGTCCTAAGTCGAGAGCAGAGATACGTGTTTCATTTTCTGTGATCTTTGTGTCACACCTTCATGCTATTTTTAATGTGTTTCTAATTTCCTCTTATAGCTTTCTCCATAACATGATCAGCGATCTCTGAAGCCGGGTATATAATCCTTTCTGCCTTTTTCTGTCTCTCTGGGTTAGTTTAATCACTGTATCGATCTTCCTGACAACCTGCTTGTCTAGCAATTTAGACCTCTCTTGTCACTGTGGTATGTGAACATGTAGTAGGAAAAGAGGACTTGTCCTCCCGGTGGTACTCTGCTGGAGGGTGTTTGCTGCTGCCTTTGCTACAGGGTGGGTAAATATTAACTTTAAAGCAGCAGTGGCTTTGGGGCGTTGTGTTCCTGGGAGGTAAAGTCTTTCAGGTTGCTGAGAGCGTGAGGTTTATCCAGCACAGCTTTTAGGCACCGTCTGGCCTTGGAGGACCGAGCTGTGCCATCGCGGTGGCCGGGGAGGCGCTCTGGTGCTTCCTCGCTTGCCCATGCTGTAGTGCTCTCTTTTTTTTGTGTTTTGCTTTAGAGCAGAAAGGCGAAGCTGATCTGACAGTGACAGAATCCTATTTGGTTGGTATTGGATATAAACTGTGACTCTGTTCAAGTTTTATGTTGGAAACAAGCCCAGGAAAAGTTGCTGATGGTGTGGAAATACTCACTTTCAACATTTTTGAGAATGATATTTCTTTTTACTTTGAACGGGTATTTTTCAATTAATTTTTTTTCCATCGTATCATATCACATGTACGTAGCACGAAATAAAAGGGACCAGAAACCATTCCACATTTCCGCCCCCCACTTTCCACAAATCCTAAATTTTAGGTTAGCTTGCCGATTTGAAATTATGCCAGGCTTTGAAATCTGGAAATACTTTGCAAAATGAACTTTTACGTTTAGCGTGGCTTTATCTCTCTCCTTCCCAAGGTGGTTACCCTGTAATAGAGGCAGAAAGGGCTGGGATTGAGTTACCGGCTCTGGTTTTATCCCACTCTGGATGCTCTGCAACGTTAAGGCAGGAACACGGCTGGATGGCTGGAGGGGGGATGTGTGTTGGAGCAGCGGGCTCAAACCCAAAACCCCCTTTGAGGGTGTTCGAGTGCCCCTGCTGATCCTCAGTGGTTTGCAGTCGGGGAACACAGCTTGGGTGCTTTGCTTTCCTTTTCTTAGGGGCTTTGTTCAGCTTAGGAGGAAATTTCCTCTGCCCCGTGGTGGCAGCGGAGATCTCCTCCCGTGTGGAGGGTTTCCCAGGACTTGTAAATGGACTTGGCAATGCCTTGGGGAGGAGGAGGGCTGGGTGCCTGGGACTGGCGCTGGGTTTGGCTGTCGGCTGCGTGAAAACATTGGCAGAGTTTGCCACCTCTGAGGTCTTTGCGTCTCTTGGGCGCAGTCGGAGTTTTCTCCTGCTCACCAGTGTGGGTGCCACCGGTCCTGCCAGCTAACTGCAAACAGCTGCTCGGTACTGGCCTCACCGCGATGTCCCCTCAAAAGGTCTTGAAAATGTGGAGATGAAAAAAGAGCAAAAGAAAAAAAAAAAAAAAAGTCAGTCTCAAATACAGGCTAGCTTTGATTTATCGCCTGTTGTATAAAATGTAACCTTTGTTTCCTATTTATAATGAGCCTGTAATAACTGGACAGTCAACTTAAACTTTAATGATTTAAACATACTTGTAAACTGTCAAGTCAAAAGTTTGTGAGTGACTATAAACATATGTTGGTGAGCGCTATATGCTAATAAATTCATTATTATGTTGCCCCAGTGGGAAACACAGAGATGGCAGGCTTTTTTTTTATGATAGGTCTTTTATTGTTTGTCACATCTGCAACACATTAAGAATTTTGAAGGCAGATAATGTTTACAATAAGGGGGAGGACTGAAAACCTCCCAGTTCAGAGAAGAGCGCATCCTGTTTGTCCGTGGAGTAACTGTGGAGCCGGCACCCTGACCGTGCAGCTCTAAAAATAGAGCTGTGTACATACACACATATATTTATGCCACACCAATGGCAAATCATGCCTGCGAATAAATTATAGTATTTTCCCCCAAATTACGAGTCAGTGCGAATGTCTTCCAGGCTGTACGATGCAAACATGAGCTTGCACCCTGCTGGGATCCATCGTCCTACACCAGGCACCCAAAGCAAACAGAGCCCGGGGTGGCTGGCGCTTCGCTGCTGCTCCAGACAGCCACCCACTAATTAGCTCACCTCCGGCGTTCTCACTCGGAATGCCACTTATAACCAACGAGCTCGTTGCCAGGAAGCCTGAAAATAAAACATGGGTGCTGGAGAGGCTCCTGCGCTGGGTGGGCAGCTTTAGCAGACGCTGGGAGAAAGAAGGTGCAGGCTTTTTGGTGGGTTTGCAGAGGTGGCGTGGTCCAGCTCACCTGTGTGGGGATGCTGTGCCTTTGGGCATCTCACAAGCTTTGCTGGGAGGAAAAAAATCCCTTTCAAGTGGCCAGAGCATCGCCCAGGGAATGTTCTGACTGATCCAGCGACTGGGGGGCTGGGAGAATGAGGGGAAGATTTACCCTTCCAAAATATCTGTGTTAGGCAGTAACGAAAGTTGTCTTGGGAACAGATGGATTTGGCAGAATTAAGTAGAAATAGTTTGTCCTGGGAAGGGAAGTTGGCCTCATCCCACGAGATATGTAAGGATAAGATGTGTGCAATAAAGATACATAAAGATGGCTCTGCAAGTTTGCCTGTGTAAAACAGCTCCCCTGCCTAGCTGTTCCTGCTGCATAACCTGCAATTAATTTTGCCTTTCTGCTCTCCCCTGGTTACTTCTAAGGGGGAGTTTGGAGTTCCAGCCCCTGGGGAAGCCCTGAGTTTTCCTGCACCCTGCCCATTTGCTGTGCTGCCAGACCAGCCGGGTGTGCTGGACCTCTGCGCAGGTTTCCAGCAGTCCGTGCCGTACCCAGGCACTGGGTGAAAGTCAAGATCAGCACAGTGTATCCCTTGATTTACCCAGATCTGTAACTCTTTAATAGCTTCTGGCTTGCTTTGCCGCTGGTTTATCTTCTCCGCAGGGTTGTTTGGAGAGCTCTCGTCCAACTGCGGGTTTGAACATCACCTCTGGGCTGGCCAAGCATGGTCTCTTCCCAGGCAGAGAAGCTGTTTGTGGGTAACCCCTTAATACGTGCTACGAAGGTGGTGTTGCTTCCAAAGGGGAGTATAGGCAGGTCGCGGAGCGGGTGGTGTCTCTGGCAGTCACCGTCCCAGAGAGAAGGGGCGGCCGTGTTTGTGGCGCTGTGCCCTGCGTGGGCACAGAGCAGGACATCGCTGTTCTCTGCCTCACACCGTGTTTTTGGGAGCTGGTCTGAACCCCTGCGAGTGGCAACTTTCATCCTATTCTGCTTTTAAACATCTCCAAATGTCCCAGGAAACCATTCCACGTTTTAGAGGTCTTGATGCTGAGATGTCATTCTTCCAGCTCAGCTTTTGGTAACCTTCCTGTCGTCGTCCCGTTTTCTCCCAGGTTTATTTCTTGAGGTCAATCCGAGCTCCTTCCAACCCCCGCTGTGGCAGGGAACAGGAGATGCTGCTGCTATGATATCATTTTAATTGCTTTTTCGTGGGGTACAAAAGGCTGTTCATTGGGGGGAGCAAATGGGTACCAACAGGTATCCCTACCAAGGCAGTGGCTCCGCGTGGCAGTGCTGGAGGCCAGGCGGAGTCGCTTTGGGTGCAGACCTCTGGGTTTCTGCAGGCCATTTCTGCGGGAAAGTTTCCTTAGAATTGGGTATTTGTGCTGGGAAAGGGATGCTCCCAATCTGGAAGTGCTCAGACAGGGCTCATTCTGCGCCTGTGCTGGGAGACAGACCAACAGCAGTTAAAATATTTACAAGTTCATGTCTTCTCATCCTTTATCATGGTGATTGCTTCCCTGGAAATGCCTTCAGGGTGCCCGTATCTGAGCGGCTACTATCTGCTGGTAGGCTCTGCTCCACTTGGTGCTGGATCTTGGGATGTTCATCTATCTGCTGAGAAAGACAATTTCAAATACCTGATTGACTTTTAAAATACTCCTTCCGCAGGAGGCAAACGTCCCCATCTGCCTGGATTTTGCTGACAGCGCAGGGCCACGTGGCTGTTGTGCCTTCCCGCTGTACAGCCTGCAGGCTTGGGGTGTCCTGCTGAAAAATGTCATGCATACAGTATCAATATTTACTGTACGGGGCTCTGCTCAGCCTTCAGCAGAGGTGCCCTGTCCTTGGCTCACGCGGTGGGGTGAGCCGGGTCAGTTTGACACAGCATCCTTCTGCTGGTTTTTCTCTGTTCCGCTAAAAGCTTTAGGACTTTTGACTACAATTTTTGTAGCAACAACTTATTTTTTTACGGTTTTTTTTTTCCAAAGAGAGTGCTGTTGAATGCTTGACTGAAGCAAGGATAGCAGAAGCATACTGTTCTACAAGACATTCATCCTGTCCCAGGGTGAAAAAATGACAAGGCCAAATGTCAGCTAGATGATCCTGATGGAAGAGCTGGAATTGTACCAACTAAAACAGTGCAATAGCTTGATTATTGCTTTTCTATTTCAAGTGTTTGTTGAAATTTCTCCTTTTAATGAAGATTTGGTTGGAAGTCAAGAATTCTTTGTCACTGCTCACATACACGTTAGAAGGTGGAGAGGGAGTCACATGTAACAGCTGGCTGAAGCTCTAATTGAGTGGCAAGTTCATTAATTCACTTTTGACGTCAGCAAAAATGATTTTTTTTTCATTGACAGACTGGGAAAATTATTGGTGGCTTTCAGAAATGGGTTTGTTTATAGCATCCGTCAGCTGGCCCTTTGTGCTGCTGTGACTCTTCCAGGCCTCACGCTGTACGTGGCGTACGCATTTTGAAGGGTTCTTGTAACTTTTGTGCTGTGAGTTCCTCCGAAGGAACAATAAATCCACAACTGAAGAACTAGAAATTCATCTATCAGAGTAAACTTGCACTTTGAGAAAAACAAAATGATGCAAAAACATCTATTGAATCAGCAAGTAAACCTACTGGATATATTAATCTCATGCTCCTATTTTCTGGTTTCAATTTTTCTTCAATTTTAAATTTTTTTTAAACTCTTTCGGTGTTGTGCTTACAGGCCGCAGATCTAAGTCCATCTGAGCAATTTGTATCTGGTATTTTAGGAGCTTGACTTCCACTGCCTCCGACCGTTCTGACCCAAAGCAAAGGTTTTTTGAAAGCAGGATCAGTGGAGGGCACGTAAATCCCCGACATCCTCATATCCATAAATGACAGGCATCGCATTCCCAGTGTGAGCAGACAGTGGCCTCCATCCTTCTTTGGGAAGCCCAGACCAGCGCAGATGAGGCTGGTTCTTGGGCTCAGTATAAGGTGGGGGTGAGGCTGAAGGGCTGTAGACACACTGAAGGTCAGATGAGATGATGCTTCTGCTCTTATGCACTACAAACGCACAAAAGTCTGTGTGAATCTGTGATCCCTTATCAATCCCAGATGTTTGTAACGCCATTTTGCTGGCAAAACCCTCTAGCCGGGTTGTAAGTTTGAATAACAGCTTGTATTATGCCAGAGCATCTAAGGAGATACTTTTCAACAGTGTAATTTGGGAGCTAATGTGTCTTTACGTTGTTATAGGGTGCAGCATTTTACATGACTGAGCACATCAAAACAATTTCAAGCATGCAAAAATTTGCCCAGTTGCAATAGCGATAGTCATATTTATCTTTAAAGGATGATGAATCTGTTTTTCTGCGGCTGAAAACATGTGCATTCTTCTGAAGCTGGGAAACACAGTTCCTGACTCGGATACAAACTTGCTTTTCTTTTTGTGTCATTTTTTTCGTTGTGGAGGGACTGGATTTCTTTTTAAGGGAGGACAATAAAGGAATATTTCAGACAGAAGCACACCAGGTGCTAGTTGCTAATGGACCGACAAGATAACCTTACGCTGATAGTCAGGGCATCCTATCTGCACCCTTTGTCACACAAAGAGGTGTTTGTCTGCGAGCCTGATAACAATATAACGTGCTGATTGACTTTTCACATAGAGGAGGGTGCCCCTTTCCTGAGTGGCTTGGCTTTTACTAATGCCTTACTGCAGGTAAGCTGATAAGAGCGATTACGGGGATCTAATAAATGAGGCTGTAGGGCACAGCCCTGCTCGGCGTTGCAGGAGAGGGCTCTGGCCCCAGAGCGTGTCCCAGCCCTGCCAGACAATGTGTGTGCTCAGCACTCAAGTTGGTGCGCTGGCACTCAGCTGGAAAACACCCTGGAGATGTCCTGTGGGCACGGGGCTGGGCCATTCCTCTCTTGCCCCGTGGCTGCTGTGGCTCCTGATCTCAGAAAATGGGGGGTGCGCCCTGCATGAGGAAGGGCTGCCTTCTTTCCTGGCAGCATTTCCATTCCTCCGTGGTCCAGGACAGGCTGGTTCAGCTGAGATTCCTTCCTTGTCGATGGCTGGATCAGTGTGCCTCACTGCGTTGTCTTTAGCCGTGATGCAGAGTGAAGACGGGTGGGTGCTGAGTGCCTATATTAGCTCATGGTCCTTGGCATCGTGCTGCAATTTGTCATATCTGCTTATACTTCAGGTGTCTTTGCCTGGGCACCACTGAAGGGAGCAGACACGGGACAGCACTGTAGCTGAGCTACTGCTCAGTGGTCCTCAGAAATCACAGCCACCAGCTGAACGCAAGACTCAGATCAGCAGGACTGGGATCCTGTGGCACACACCGCCGCGATGCTGGGGATTTGGCTACGGGCAGCGGCAAGGATTGAACAGGAGGAACGTCATGCAGTGGGGACACCCAGAGGTTACGTGGAGTCAAAGTCACAAGAAGGCAAATTCACAGAACTAAGGTCTATGAAGGGCTGTTAAACACAGCTTGGCTCAGGATGAGCTTGACGTGCATCTGCCCAGAAAGCGCCTTGGGGAAACACAGCTATGTGAATAACTGGAGACACAATTAACATCGAGCCAGGTGGCTCCGTCTCATTGAAAGGGTCTAGGAAAGGGTCCTAGGAAAGGGCTCTCAGCTGTGGCTGTTGCACTGCTGTCTGTCATCTTGCCTCAAGGGACATGTCCAAGAGAACATGGAAAACTTTGAATACAACTTTCAGAGCACTCTTGAGCCCTAAATGGAAGAAGACGGGAAATGCTGAAATTCTCCAGACTGCCTTAAAAATCCTGACCTCTTGGTTCCCCTCTTCAAATTTGGACAAACGTGGGATTTTTTACGCAGGATATTGTGGTGATGACCTAGCAGTGCAAATTGCAGCATTGCATTATGGCAGCAACTGAAGGCGCTGAGAAGCTGGTGTTTTATATGGTTGAGTGGGAGCCTACACAGCAGCCATCATCTCCTTACCCAGGATCCAACAGGTTCTTACTTGCTGCAGACGGAAGCACCACCTTCTTGAAAATTCGTTTTTACATCTTTCCATCAATACACATGTATGTATCTATGAACTGAGCAAGCCGGACTAAATGAAGCTGCGAGTTAAATATCTGGAAGATGTCTGGATCTTTCCAAACAGTGATGCTCCCTGGAAACTCATGGATTGTAGCCTGGGGGAAGGGAAAAGCATTGCCTGAGATGAGGCTCTTAAAATGAAATGAGTGGAGAGATCATGCTGGACCCATTGTGGGCCTGATCCTGGAGCCTGGCGCTCGTGGTTGATGGTCTTTAGCAGAACGAAACAGAGACCTGCCCAGAAAGCAGCCTGTCTTTTTAGTCCTTGCCAGAAAGATATCGGAAAGAAGGAAAGGGATGCTCCTCCAGAGAAGTCTCTCAGGAATCATTGTTTCTAATCCACATTTGTTTCCCTCTTCTCCCCACCCCTTGCTTTGCAAGTGAAAACGGTGTGCGTTCGGGTCTGGGCTGCAGATCACTCATCAGTCAGTGTATTACCAGGACATGATCGGTTACTGAGTCCACACTGCTCTCTGTGCTCCGGGAACAGGGGATTCGTCACCCATCAGGACGCAGCTCCCTTCACCTGTTGTGCTTTAGCCGTGACCTGTGTGTGCACATCTGCCGGGGCCGACACCAGGAGTAACGTGAACTGAACCAGGTGCGTCCATCCGAGCGCTGGCTCCTCCGGTTCCCCCGCAGACCTCCGGCAGATCCCCGACCCCTCGCACGGCTGAGATGGATGAGCTGCGAACTGGAGGAGAGATGTCCTCCGTCCCACGCGGTGGCTGCCGGTGGGCTGCACTCTGCCTTCTCCATTGAACCCCAGCCCCAGGGGTTTCCAGGGCTTTCATGGCTCTAAGGAGAGCCTAGATAGATTTCTTCGATATGAACAAATTTCATGCAACCGAGTGCTTCTGAAGTTCATTGGCCTTGCCAGCTTTTCCAAGCCTATGGTGCATCTCACTTGGGGCAAAAACGGCTTGACCCCAAAATTTAACCTCCCCTCATGTTGTTTTTAGGGTTGGTCAGAAACTTTCTGATGTGTTTTAAAACACCTCTCTGCTGGAACTGGGGTGCAATGAGGCATGCTGGGGTTTTGGATGTCGAGGTTTTTTCTTTTGTTTTGGAAATGAATTGAAACATCTTTCTCTGCTCCTGCAGCAGGGAAGTGCAGCAACAGCCTGCTTGCCCACACCCCAAGGTAACGCTGTCAGCTTTCGCTCTAGAGCAGCATCCTGTCTAAAAGTCTGCTTGAGATTACATTTTTAATTATACCATAGAAAAAGAAATCCAAATGAATGGATTGGATTTTGTTGGAGTGGTATGTCAACTTGCCTTGGTTGTTTCTTTTTAAACAACAGAAAATTTGGCCACATTTTGCCTTTGTTCTGCTTTGGAGCAGCAGCGCATTCTCTGTTTTCTGTGCGAATGGAAATCTGGCGGTTTGACCAGCTTCTGTTGTTTCAGAAAATGTCTTCAGTGGTATTTGGGGCTCTTGACAACATCTTGCTCTCTGTTCCTGCTTTTCCTTCGCTCTTTGCTTCCCACAGGACCCAGGATGGTTCTCAACCCTTCCTTCCCGCAAGAGATTGGGTCTGCACCCAGCACAGGTCTTGTTTGCAGACCCAGCCCAAGGACATTGCCTGCCAGCAGTGCCTTTCCTTTCCCACACCTTCCTTCCTTCCTCCCAGGGCCCCTTCTGCATGTCCCATCTCCGAGCAGCAGGGAGCCGGTGCCCGAAGCGCCGCGTGGGGCTGAGTCTCTGCTGGATGCCGAAGGACCCTGTGCACTGCTGCGTGCCCAGGATGCTGCTGCATGCCTTGGCTGGCTGCTCCCTTGGTGGTTATGTGCCATGTTGTGCGGGGACGTACGTATTGTGGTGGCAGGTACTGCTGGCTGCTGTGCGACCTTGCTGGCTGCGGCAGGTTCAGCAGCTGGACAGACTGCCAGGGCATCTGTCACCGTCTCAGTCCAGCACAGAAATCCCAGCAGGATTTCTAAACCTAAATTACAACTGCAATGTGATACACATCCTTTTTCTTCTTAGGTTTTTTTTTAACCCTTCTTCCTTTTTTAATTCACTGTCTTGAGTCTCTGTAAAATTGTTGGACTCAAAGCTATTTTGGAGTTGCTTGTGTCCCATGGATACCGGAGACGCTTCCTGCATGGGGAGGTAGACATCTGCTGCAGCCTGTTTTTGGACTTTTTTTGTGTTAGGCAGACTGCAGTTGGCAGGTGGGAGCCGGTGGTTATTATCAGAGTCTGAGTAATATCCTCTGCCTCCCTGATAACTCTCTGCTGGCTGCTCTGCAGCTTCGGTATGTTCACTCGTCCTGTTCTGGTCCTGTGTAGATCACTCCAGTAAAAAATAAATAAGTAAAAAAAGGTTGTGTGTTCCCCAAAGTCATCACAGAACACAGCCTGCAATCTCTCTTCCTCTTTCCTTGTCCACATAAATCATCTGCTAAGGCAAGCGCAGAGAATGTGAAAGAATGCATTTATACCCGAAACGTTCTCCTCTCGCCTTCCCTCTAAGGGCAAACTTCCCCACTTGTGCTCCGGTGCCTGTTGGCAAGGAGCATCTGGTGCGCTGTCACCTCCGATTTCCCTTCCTGGCACTTGCAGCTTTACTTCTGCCTTTGCAAGGACTAAAAGAGGGCCCTGAAGATGATCAGTGGACTGGAGCACCTCCTGTATGAGGACAAGCTGAGAGAATTGGGGTTGTTCAGCCTGAGAAGAGAAGGCTCCAAAGAGACCTTAGAGCAGCCTTCAGTACCTAGAGGGGGCCTACAGGAAAGCTGGAGGGGGGCTATTTACAAGGGCGTGTAGTGATAGAACAAGGAGGAATGGGTTTAAACTGAAAGAGGGGGGATTTAGATTGGGCATGAGGAAGAAATTCTTCCCTGTGAGGGTGCTGAGGCCCTGGCACAGGGTGCCCAGAGAAGTTGTGGCTGCCCCTGGATCCCTGGCAGTGTTCAAGGCCAGGTTGGATGGGGCTTTGGGCACCCTGGGCTGGTGGGGGGTGTCCCTGCCCATGACAGAGATGTCGGAACTAGATGATCTTTGAGGTCCCTTCCAACCCAAACCATTCTACGACTCTAATAAGGTGTGCCCAGCATCATGCAGCCAGCATGCGGCCATGCACAGCCACCTCCTCACGGTTGCTGCATGGTCTGACCATGGGTGCTTTTGCCAATGGACTGATTTTTTCCAAATGCGGGGCCAGCGGCAGGTATCAGGTGTGTGGGGGTCACAGCTGAG
>VWZZ01001794.1:444736-467609 GCA_013399095.1 Psophia crepitans | reverse complement strand
GGACTGGAGCACCTCCTGTATGAGGACAAGCTGAGAGAATTGGGGTTGTTCAGCCTGAGAAGAGAAGGCTCCAAAGAGACCTTAGAGCAGCCTTCAGTACCTAGAGGGGGCCTACAGGAAAGCTGGAGGGGGGCTGTGGCTGTGGCTTTAGCAGTGATCAGAAAGCTTTGCCTGGTGGGGCGGTGGGGTCTTGCAGCTCTTGTGGGGATGGAAGTCCTGAATCTGCCCTCTCGAAGCATCTCCTTCTCCTTTTTAATACCCCCTTTCCACCCCCCATTTCCTTTATTTAGCCCAGAAGAATCAGGGTACATTCTCCAACCACTCCAGAAAACAAAGCTGAATGGTTTCTCCTGGGCCCCAGGAGATCTGCTGACCTGTGTATTTCCAGTGAACTAGTACCAGCTGGTGCATCAGGTTTTCATCTTGGAGGTTCAGCTCATGTCTTTGCATCAAGTTTGCTTCTCTAAGTGCTTTTAATGGCAGCACCGAGCGGCTGAAGGCAGCAGGGGTGGTGTGGCACTGTGGGCAGAGGTAGGTCTGGTACAGCCTGGAGTCCCCAGCTAGGGCTGTCCCCCCCACACAAGTAATTCCACTGATCTGGGTCCTGGGGTGCCCGCAGAGTGGGCCACCAAGTGTCTGCTGGGCCAGATGCTTAATTCTATTAGCAGACGCTAAATAAGTCTTTCTTACTTAGTGGCCTTAATTTATTAAATCAGGCAGCGATACTCTCGGAAAAGTGGTGCCGGAAAAGGGAGCAGAGCGAGCTGTAAGTTTCCAATTTCTGCTGGATCAGGCCCCTGGAGATCCGTGTGCTCTGGTGCATTGGAGGCAGCGCTGTTGCAGTGACTCATAAACAGATGTGCCCAATTTACATTGCAGCTTAATACCTTTGTTTAAAAAAAAATGTTTTTTCAAGACAAA
This sequence comes from Psophia crepitans, assembly GCA_013399095.1. Classification (NCBI taxonomy): domain Eukaryota; kingdom Metazoa; phylum Chordata; class Aves; order Gruiformes; family Psophiidae; genus Psophia; species Psophia crepitans. The sequence continues at coordinate 466,688 of VWZZ01001794.1, read as the reverse complement.
TGTGCTAAAGCAGATGTTTCCAGTAAAACAAATACTTGTGTGATTTACAAACAACTTCCCACTGCCAGAACTCATTAGAAAATGCGGAAAAAAGAAAAATGGTTGTGTACCAACAAAAAGATAAAACAGAATCTAAGAATAAGGACGTAGCAAGGTATTTCTGCGCATTGAATTAAAAGGACTGCTGTGCTTGGATTCGGGAGCAAAAGGTTTGAGGTCGATTGTGGTTGCTAATAGCAGTGAGACTGACCCTGGCCAGTTGCATACATTAAGGAGCAGAAACCTGTCTGTAAAAATACTTAACCAGCTCCTGTTATGTAGGATGGGGGGTATCCGGGACCACTGCGTGGGATTGCCCGGTGGTTCCTAAATAACTTCCGTCCCATTGAGACCTGCACTGACCCTAACGCAGAGCACACAGATGCAGCCCCTACAGCAAGCCCTGCTCCGAGGGGTCCCTCCCTGGGCATCTTCCCCTCTGCATCCCACCGCCTGGGCTGGGAAACGCGTTCCCTGCCTTGACACCAGCTCAGCCTTTCTTGGGCCGTACAAACCCACAGTCTCTCTGCGTTTCCTCGGGGGGCTGCGGGGGGCTGTGCCCATCCACCTGCTCCTCCTGGTTTCTGAGAGGCGGAGGCCGGTGTGTGCTGAGAAACTCTTGTTGTCTCTGGTCTCTTCGGACCCGCTTTCCGCCCAGCTCCGTTGCGGGGCTGCCTGCAAGCCCGGCACTCATGTTACATACAATTTGACACCCCATGTGGTCTTAATGGGTTTCCCAGGCTGCAGCTGCAGCACAGCCAGCATTTTTCGTTAGCCGCAGGGACTGGCAATCCCCCTTTGCCTTCCAGCTCTCCGCTGCACAGGTATCATAGTTTTTTAATGCACTTGTCACCTATTTCATCCAGGCATTTGTTGCCGCAGAAAGAGTGACAGTGGATGTTTGTGGGTCAGCAGGCTGCTCGTCTAAATCCATCATTGGCACCCGTGCCCTTGGCAAATGGCTTGACCAACTTCTCAGAAGACGCGAAGTCATCCAGGCAGGTGACCACAGCTTTGTGGCTTCAGCCCCTGCTTCTCCCTGCAGCTTTGCTAAAGCATCACGGGAGGCCTCTGGAGTGACTGAGGCTGCACGAGACCCACGTGATGTGCGTGGGTTTGACCCAAGGAAGGAGGTCAGCTCTGCAGATGCTGCAGCGAGGGTGGTTTCTGGAGCCTCTCAAAGCACCCGTGCATGTCAGGGTGCCTTCCCATGGCACTGGCAGAGCTGCTGGGGACATCTCCCGTAGCTGGATGGGTTGGGAGGATGGACAGAAAAAGGCAGCCTGGTGGTCGTCTACAGCAGCCAGTGGCACATGAGGAAATGACAAGCATGATTTGGGAAGTTTCTGTTGCTTCTTGGTGGACAGACACGGGATGTCTCATCAGGGCTGCAAGGTCATCATTATGACAAATGACCCATTAGTGTCAGAGACCTGCTGGGGTGTCCTTAGAAATAGGGGCTGAGCGGGTGCACTGCAAGGTACCTGTGGGGTGGGACGGCTCCTCATCCTCCCTGCTCCCTGGTCTCTCTAGTTTTTGTGCCTTGCCATGAAGAGTATTTTCAGAGCAAAACCTTCACAGGATGACTTGCTAGGACGTGTCCAGAGCAATTAAAAGCATCTCAGGAGGAGCAGAGTGACTCGGGTGCTCAGGGGTGCTTTTCCCAGGTTGCCCGTCAGTGCTCGTGAAGCCTCATTGCAACCTTGGCTCAGTTTTAACCATTAGTGAATGGAGGCTTGCGCTCAGCTCTCGGGATCCGTGAGGCTTCAGTGCCTAATTAATTTCTGCAAAGCAGCGCACATAATTAGTGCCTGCAGTGTGCTTTGAGATCCTTGAGTGAAAGGCAGCGTGCAATCGCTGTGCTTTGCCTTTCCAGAGAAAAACTGCACGGTTGAGTCTGTGAAAATCATCACCGGCCGGGACCACGTGCCATGCAAGGCCGTCCCGGGGTGGCTGCTTGTTGAATCGTGGTGTTTGGGGGGCTTATGCTCTCTGCTGGTGCTGTCTTGGGGACGGCCATGGGCAGATGTAGCCCAACCGATCTGTCCCCTCCGTGCTACGATGCTCCCTGACTGGTGCAAATTGTCATGGGGACATGTGGCCAAGTGGAGAAAAAATCTCCCCTTGCTACTTAGCAGATGGAGAACTCCCCTTTTTTCCTGGTGTTTCTACACAGGCTTTTGTAATTTGGTCCTGAAATACCGTTGTTTTTCAGCCATTTCTTCAAACAAAGGGGGAAAATGGCTACTAGTTGTTTAATGTTGGTTTTAGATTAAACCATTCTGCAAAGACTAAGCAAACTGGGTAAAAAAAAAAGAGTATAATTTGATAGTTCAATGACAGCCAGGCAGATTTCCTTCCTGATATCTATAAAGCTTTTTTTTTTCTTCGCTGTCAGCATTGGTTTTGAGGGTGTTAAACATAAAGGAGAGGAGAACAGATTGCAGGTATGTTGAGTTCCAGCACAATCAACTGTCAGTATTTAAAGAAGATGCTTTTAACCGAATCTTTAAAATTATCTCCGCATTTATCAATTGTCGGGTGTAAAACCGCGTGCAGAATTGTTCCCTGTCACGCGCAGTCCTGGCGCCGTCGCACCCGCTCACGCTTTGGGTGATCTGCGGACGTTTTACACCACTTGCCACCGAGCATTAACAGAAATAAATTAACGCTTTAAAAGCGTAAATGTTCTGTTTCATCGGAGTCAGGCAGGATATTTGGAAGGGAAAGAAATGTAAATAGAATGAAATTCTTAAGCCAGATTATTGATATGACAGGACTAAAGAGCTTGGGATTCTGTGAAAAGTGCCTCTTTTCATCCCTCTAATAAGTCCATTACTTGCACTCGGGAATATTTTAAGGTCCTTTTCATGCTGAATCTGGAGTTGAGCATGCTTTGCATTTCAAGCTTTGTCTATGAATCAGTAGAAGCCAAAGTTATTTCTGCTTTAAAATAACAGGAGCAGGGAACAGCTAATCTCTTTTCATTCTGAGTCCTTACATTATTTTACTGGACAGAGTTTGTGTTGGCTACAAAACAGGGCATTCACAAAATCTATGAGAAGGAATTTAGTCTAAGAATGAAGCCTAGATTGCAGTGTGCATAAAGACTCCTTCTCCTAAGGCCATTAAGAAATTCCAAATCTGAGCTATTTTGAACAGTGACATTAAATTAGCCTTGCTAATTCCAGTAATTCAAGCCGATAGCTGAGTTTACAAATCTACTAGATGAGGCCTTCCCATAATTACAATCTCAATGTGCTTTTCAGCTAAGGTGAGTTGGCACAAAAAAAAAAGATAAATAAATAAAAGGGGGGAAAATGCTCTTTCTGTTCTGGCTTTTGAGATGAATATCTCTAAAGAACAGTTAACCGGCTGTATTGTGCCAATAAGACGTCCCCTGTCCTGGGCTGGTAAGTTCATTTTGCCTCTAACGTACAAGGGAAACGCAGAAAAGAGACTGGATTTTTCCCTGATTTGTTTTTTTCTGTTGTCTCTTTTCAAAGGAGCGTTGATGCTGCTGGTGCTTGTAGATCAGTTTTTAGTTGTTTATTTACAGGTAGGAATTCCTACTGGGAAAAGAAAGAGTCTGACCGTGTTACGTTCTTTTGTGGGGGGGGGGGAAACCCCCAACCTTTGGTGGATAAATTCAGGTTACAGCAGGTGGAGCGACAATACAAAGCAGCAACTCCCCTTATTCCCCGGGAGAAGCTGATTTCTGGATCCTAGCACAGCTAGACGTTCACGGAGTGATGGAAAGGTTTCAAGGATATATTTTCAAAGCCATAAGGCACAAAACCATGAAACAAATAAAAATTGAGTGCATTAGTTGAAAGGGTGTTAATTTTATTAGAGCTGAGCTAATACAAGGGCAAACGTAAGTATTCACACCATCACTTAACTTGGGCTGCAGTGTTCATAAAATGTCCTTTTGATCAAGCTGTAAGTGTTTTGATCCTTACTCTGAGCGTTATTCAAAGTGACCTAACTGTGGCTCCAAACAGGCATCTGCAGCTGCAGAAGTCCTTGAGCAATAACGGGTCAGGAACTGGAATGCGTGCTTTGCCGGGAATGCTAATATTGCAATCTGGTTTTTTGGGGTTTGGGGTTTTTTTTGGTTGTTATTCCAAATAAGAACGAAAGCACAAAACCTCTCATGAAATAAAAATGCCCGACAGAAAATTGTTCTGCCACCGTTGACTGGGGATACTTGAGTCAAAATATTAAATGAAATGCTGATTTTAATCTATCAGAATAATGAAGGCATGGCCACTAAATATTTTTATATCATTGGCACGTGAGCATTCGGCCTTTCTCCTGTTGATAACGTTGTCACCATTGGCACAGCCAAGTGAAATACCTTGATTTTTAGAAGATCACCCTGGTTTAAGAGGATATTTTTCTGCTGGGCACCTGCAGGGCTGGGTACGGCTCCTGCAGCGCACAAAACCGCGGCAGCACGTTGCACAGTCCCGCGGAGCCTGTTCGGAGAAGAGGTGGCCCAAGGAGCGGCAGAAGGCTGGCAGGCATCTCCTCCTCTCCCTGGTGCAGGGAGGTTTGCTACCACCAGAGCACGTTGCCCGTAGGCTCAGGTACATGCAGCAAAATAGTGTTTAGGGTAAAATCAGGTAGAAATAGCTATGCTGTTTTCAGGGGCTGGAGGGAGCTTCAGTTGCTCCCTGAGGCCAGGGTGATGGCCGGGGAGGAGTGCAGTGGGGTGGCGTGGGGCACAAGTCCATCTCTTTCCCCTTTTTTGGGAGGCTGGGTGAGGAGGGAGGCTGTAATGCAAATCTTGATTTCCAGGAAACTTATCTCTAATCTCCATAATCCGTTTTGGAGAGGATTTTGTATTTTTCAAGGGATTTACAAACTAGATTACGTAGCCTTTTTACTTTGATTTTCCACCATGATTGTGACATTCCTGAGACTGAGCCGTGAGTGCTACAGATAGGACAGAGGGGGAAGAATTCGTGGGCTTGAACCTCGGAGTCCTCTTGTATTGTCACCTCCTCATTTCACTGCTCTCCTGGTGAATGGATGTGTCCCCAGAGCAATTTGGATGCTCCCACATGAGCTGTGCACCCCCATCCCTGATACCGTCCGTGGCTGCAGGTACAAGCTGATTTGGGGAGGTGGTGGGCAGGAGCCCAGGGATGATCCCCTCCCTCTCTTGCTCCCTTCTCCTGGGGTAGGGACAGCCAAGGTGGTCTCCTTGAGCTCCACCATGGTCCCAGCTGCAAGCACCAGCTTGATGAGGTTCCAGCTGCGGATCCCCAAGGGTGACAGGGAGCCCCTTGGCCCCCAGGGAAGAGCAAGCATGATGAGATGGATCTGGCACAGTCCATGTACTGCAGCCCTGGTGTCCTGGCACTCAGCTGGGATGATGCTGGGTTTCCCATCGGAGCTGCCACCACCACCCAGCTCTCACTTCTAGCACCGTTGTTCCACTGGTGCTTTGGGACCAGGTTTACTCTCAATCCAGGAGGGAGGCAGGGGCCAGGAACCCACCTCGGTTTTGTGTCGGATGTTACATGCACCCGGTAAGCAGCTGGGTTTAATTTGGGTCTTTCTCTGCAGCCATGCAGAAGGCAGTGCAAAGCCAGGTCCTGGTTTCAGACTTCAGTGGCTGTTCCTGGGGCTCCTTCCAGCACAGGGAACATGACCTGAAGCTGTTAAAATGTTCTGGCCCATGAACCCAACCCTTCTTTTTCTATATAAAGTGGGAAAGTCGGGTATGCTGATGTTTCCCAGGGCCTCCTGCATTACCCCATTTTTATAGGCTGAAATCACTTTAATGTTTTAATGCGGAGCCAGGGTTTATTTATTTATTTATTTTAGCCAGTTAATGCAATTAAAAAAGCTGGGTGGTGCTGTAGCCTCTCAGCTCCCTTCCCTTGGCAGGGCTCTCACCTCATCCCATGCTCTGCAAACGTTCCCCCAGCGTGAGCAGGGGAAGCTTGCTCTCCATCCACACCAGCGATCCTGGGCAGTATAAGAGCACAAAACCTCAGGCAGTTTCTCCAGGAGCGGAGGCAGGCTGAGCGGATGCATGTGTACCACCATGCCTGAGCCTACCTGCTGGCTTTAGCTGTGGGCTGAGCAGGTATGTCTGTGTCCAGTCCAAATTCTTGGGTTATGATCCGAAGTCTCATGCCAGATATTTTCCTTGGCGTCAGGAGTTGTAGCCTGGTGGCTACCACTGCTTGTCGGTTTGATCCCCGGGCTGAGAGTGCTGCTCAGGTGCTTTCTTTATGTGCATGCTCAAGGAGCAAAACATCAGCCACCTTTGATTTTTCTTTTCCTTATGTAGGGCAATGATAGATGTCTAGGGATTTTTGACTGAGCGTAGCCATTGCATGAAGTCCTGGTCACTTCTGGTTGAAGAGGCACGTTTGTGGTTGCCTCCTTGGAACATGAATGCCACGAACCTTTGTCCCTGTGGCCTGGGCCATGTTCAAGCCTGGTTTCCGCATGCAGTGAGTCACAAAGGAAGATGACAGATGTTCCTGGGTGCCATAACACCAGCCTAGGTCTTCTGATCAAGCATTAAGAAACATCTTTCTGCCTTCAGGGCTGCTTTTAGGAGTTGGCATCTGGAAGGGAGGGACCATTTCTATTCCCCTTAGGACTGTGTCTTGGCGGGCCTTGCTAGTGCATGAGTATCACTAAATGTCCCAAGCTTGGAGAGTTGAAGGCCAGCAGGAAGCAAGCAAGAGCTGCCTGTCCTGGTTGTATCCGAAGAGTTTTTGGGGGAGCAAAGATGAAGGAGGAAGTTTCAGTTTGATGTGATGATGTTGTTTTCGGTCATTAGAGGAAATACGAAACATTTCATTTCGTTCTGCTGTGGCTGGGAATGTTACCTCCCAAAGTCAAGACTATCCTGAGATGTCTGAGGTGACAGCACAGTGATCAGAAGGGACCGCTTTGTGGCTTAGACCTTGAAGGTCTCCAAAGAGGGAGGGGGTGACTCCACATCTGGGTGGGCTGAGGTACATGGGGGATTTGCAGGGACGTTTCTTGACCCAGTCTTATATTGCTGCCACATAAATCACTTCACTTCCATTCATACTCCTCCGTTTCTAGCTTTTCCTCTTTTTCTTTCTTGACTCCTGCCTTTGTACATGCTTTTGGCTGTCCACGTTCAGCTCCCTATCTCTCAGCTCTTCTCTCCTAAGTTCCTTTACGTAGCAGCTCTTTTTCTGGACAGTGCAGCTGGATACCAGACCAGGGCATGCTGCTTCATCACCAAAGTAGAAGGACTCCAGCGCTTCCAATTAATAATGCTAACGAGATTTGTTAATTTTTAATAGATTACATGAGCATGTTTTGCTAAACACATTTTTGTGGCTCCGCTTTGTGAGTACAGCTCAGAAACTCTTTCACTTGCTGCCAAAGGGAAAATGATTAATGCGATTGCAGACACCAGATTCTCTTCGGGGTAAATCTAGAGTACACCAAGGAGAGAAGAGGAATTTAACGAGTACGTTTTCAAAGTAAACATAGGCCCAGGTCATAAATGATAACCTTTCCTCACCACCAGCCTCTGGCCAAGGTGGGGTGGAGGAGTAGTGGCTTCAGCTGGGCTCATGGTGCAGCCCCCGTGCCTGTACCATGTGATGTGTTGGGGTTTGGGGGGTGTTTTGTCCCTTTGCCCCATTGAAAGCTTGAGGATATCCATGGAGAAGACTTCTGTGGTAGTGCTGGAGGTTGGGGAGCAGGAGTGTGTGTACTGACTGCCTCGCAGAGCTCGTGGCCGATTGCCCCCTGTATCCTGAGCAGCACCTGGTTCCATCCCTGGTGTGGGGCTGAGCTGGAGCTTCCTCACCTCTCCGTGCTGGATTACTTGGTCCCCCCAAATCGAGATTGGTTCAGTCCTGGGGGAAGTTCCCCAAACAGGTGCTGGTTTTGTGGTGGTGCCTGCGGTCATTGGGTTGCACACACTGCAGGCTGTGGGCCGTCAGCGGTGCGCCGGCAGCCGGGACGTGTCAAACAGGCGAGCGGGGGAAAAGTCTTGGTTTGCAAATCAGCAATCCCAAACCCGATTTCTTTGGGTTTCTGCCCAGGAAGTCACTTTTACCACTCACTGCTGAGCCGTGCCAGGCTCCCTCGGCCACAGTGCCGATGGCAATGGGATGGTGTTGAGCTGGCTTTTTTCTTTTTTTTCCCCCAAATTCATATTGCCAAGAGCCGCACCTCCTAAATTGCTGCGGAGGAGGTGGAAAAGCAGAGGCACAAGACCATGCACATGCCGCGCATCCATCTCGGTGATCTCACAACCATGCCAACACAAGCATCGCGGCCAGCCCTGGCTCAGCGCTTTAATTACGCGCCGGCGCAGCCACACCTACGGCTCGGCTGTTGCAGCTTGTTGCGCAAGAAGACAACTGGCAAACCAGTTGGTGCTCCAGGATTTCAGTGGTAATAAGCCAGAGGGCAAAACCTCCCTGATGAGATGAAACCATGCTTGGCTAGGTGTTTGGAAGAGTTTTAAGGTGTTTTGGAGAAGCAAAGGATTGGGGATCCCAGCTATATCTACACAGTCATGGCCATAAGTAACTCTGGATGGGTTCAGGTGTTGTCTTTGTGGAGGCAGAGGTATGTTTGTAGCATGAGCTGTTTGCATGAGAAAGACAGGTAACTGGAAGCTGAGGTGAGCAGATCTTTTGGTGTTCCAACAGGAAGAGTTTGGGATGAAACTGGACTTTTCTAGATTTCAGGTGCAAACGCCTGTAAGAGTGAAGTGGTTGGTGGTGTAGAGATGGAGAGAGTTGGGAGCCAGGGTCAGGCAGTCTGGTCTGTGGAATCACAGGCTCTTGTAGTGAGTTGACAGCTTGGGCTTCACTAAAACATCTCTCCTTTTAAGAAATCCAATCTTACTTTGGAGACAGACAGTCTGCTGCATCTGTTGACAACTCACTCCCCACAGTGATGAGGCTTGCTGCTTAAAAAAATTAAATAAAGCAAGGCACCCCAGAGACTGTAATTCTCGTTGGCGATGGTAGCATGTACTTTCCTAGACAAATGCTGAAGGACATGTGCAGGCAGATGTTCACAGCTGACCACGAGAGCTGCAGGAGCTTGCCAAGCTGACCTACTTGTCTCTGACATTTCTACCCGATGTGTTTTGCGCTTATTGGAAACACATGGTCATGATCCATTCCCTAGTCCCTTCACACCACGGAGTTTCCATCATTTGCAAACAAGGGCCATCACCACGTCCCCGCAAGTGCTTTGGCCCACTCGGCAACCTCGTTTGGTGAACACGCTGCGTTAGGCACGATGGTTTTGCCCGTGGGGGGATCTCCTTCGCAGCCGCTGCCGCTGCGCAGTGCACCAGCAGAGCTATCAAGTGACACCGCGAAGTGGTTTTCGTGCACGGCCATCCGTTACGACTCTGTTACTATATTAGGTCCATCGCTGGAGCCATCTGCCCGGGCAGGCTGGGCAGGCGGGCAGCCCAGACGCCTGCCTGCGAGATGACGTTCCCTGGCGCTGGGCAGCAGCCGAGCCGGCCTGAGGGAGCTGGGCACCGTCCTCTTGGAGGCCATTTGCTGGAGTGGCATTTGCTATCAGTTCTTTGCTTAAGACGGTGTTGCCACTTTAGGGGTGGAAAGGGGTGTTTCAGTAGTCAGCGGTGGATTCGGCACAGGAACGCCTGCCGTAACGCTACCTGCGTGCCAGTACTCATCCTTCCGGCTCCTTCTGCGCCAGATGCCGTGGGACTTCCTATACCAGCTCCAAACCAATCTCCTCCTGCCTCAGCCATCTTTTGTAGCCGTCTCCGAAGCTGGCGTGCTGCAGCAGGGAGAGCTTTTTAATGATTCCTGCTGGATAAGACTGCACGACGTCAGGGCGCCTAATTCTGCTCCTCATCCCCCAAAAAAAGGCCGCAGCTTCATTCCGCGGGTGCGGAAAGTGGGTGTCGTGGAGCTGGCGGCAGGTTTCGTCGTCCGCGCTGCGAGGCCGTAGGAGCTGCCGCTGTGCTGGGAGCGGGGCGCGGCGGCTTTGTGTTAGCAAGGCTTTTGTTACAAAAGATGCTTCCGGAGGGACTGGCTTGTGTTCGGCTGGAGACCTTTCCACCAGCTGCGTAAGGATGCTGGGAAACGGCCCGGCACGCTCGGCTTGCGTGCGGGGGGAGGGGGGAAAAGCAGAGCTAATGATTGACTATTATTTTAAGGGGATTATCTAATCCGCGGCCCAGAGGACAAGAGGGGCCAAAATGAGTGAAGACTGACTACGTAATTAGTGCGGATTTTTGGTAATACCCTCTGGACTCTGACTGATTATAAACGGAAACAGATTTTTCTAGTGTCGTCATTCGTGTGTCCCCCCACCCCACCTCCCCAAAAAAAAAAAAGCCTTTTGAGGCCAAAGACTCACTCTGCAGCAGAAACGGCTGTAAATTCAGTGGGTGATCACAGCGGGGACGGTGGAGACCTTCACAGCTGGGGAGCGCGAGGCAGAGGAGCAGCTTCTCAGGTTATTTTGCAGTGTAAAGGCAGAGTTTTGGGTGGAAATGACCGAAATGGTGTATATGGGAGGTTAGTTTCTGTCACCCCACCAGGCATCCTGCAGCTCCATCCCTGGTGCTGGGGCTCCTGCTCTCCCGGCGGCCCTGGGAGCAGGAGGTGCAGGGATGCAGCGGCAACCTGGACTAACCGGGGATCCTCATGAAGGCTGGAAACCAGAATGAAGCCCTCTCAGGGAGTACCTGGTTAGGAGCATTTGCTAATTTGGATTCCTGGATTTGAAATATGATTATTATATATTTTTAATGTTGTTATTGCCTGGACCTGGTTATCAGCTGCCTCAGATCTGTTAGAGGCTAATACTTTTTATTTTCCTTTCCTCCTGTGTACAAAAGGTCAGTAGGAGTTAAGTGAGAGGAATTTGCAAGAGTTACAGATCCATTATTAATACAAAATAAAGGACATATGGCTAAATTGATCGAGCCTAAAAACACAATTGGGCACAAGCAAGCTCAGAGGAGGAAGCGATGGAAGGAAAACAGTGAAAACAAATGACACACCCAAGCCCTAAACTTCTTAAACGGTTAAACAAGGCTGGGAAAATAGCTCTCAGACCTCTGGTGACAAGAAGGTTTCTATTCACTTCTCTGTAATTTGGTTAAAGGGTATGAATGAGAAAATTGCCCTTTCCATTTGGGTGAGATTCCATGATTTCAGGAGTTGCCCTTACTCAGGTTCAGGTGAAATCTTGGATTTTGAAAATTTCCCATGTAAAAGAATGTGTCTGAAGTGATCGTTTTGGTATGCTTTGGCTGAACGTATCCCACACGATTCAGCTGCGGCATTCCAAACCGCGCGGGAACTTGCATCTCATAAATGACAACATCGCAGAATGAGACTTTAAATGGGAACGTCAGGATGCTTTGTGCTCTTAAGCACCTTGCCGAAGCGCTCTTCTGCTTCAAATTTCTTTTCTAAACTGGAGGCAAGAGTTGTTACTCAGTTCCCGTGATTTATTTTTTTCTAAGTTTTGCTAGGATGTCCGTTAAGAGACTATTTTGCCCCAAAAGCTCTGCCCATCAGCTGCACATGGCTGGCCTGGAAGCGCCTGGTGCCTGCTGGTGCTGTGACCCCGTGGGGCATCTTTTAAGCTTTAGGAGTCTTTGGAGTGTGTGGAAACACCTTCCAAACCACACCAGGGCAGGCCATCCTTGCCCTGATGGGACGTTGTACTAGCTGAGTACAACATTGTATAAAACAACCACCTGCAAAGTAATTTGCTGTTATCAAAATCCCTTCACTTATTCTGCAGAAATGAGCTTGGGAAAACAAGCCGGGCTGCTCCCAAACTGCCCCGAAGCCTGAGCATCCCTAGTGCCACGGAGACTTTTTCTTTCTCAGCTCGGAAGGCAGCACAGGATGGGCAGAGGCGGCCTCTCGGCTCGTCCTGTTCAGAGTGGCACCTTTCCTAGCTCTGCCTGTGGGTGTGCAGCTCCAGAAGACAGCAGCGTATCTGTGCTATGGAAAAAAAAGCAGGAAAACTGTGAAGAAAAGGAATCCTCGTACCTGTGGGAATATCTGCTGGAGAAGTTAGAGTTTACCAGGCAGGTTTTGCTTGCACCTGGCCCTTGTGCGGGGGGATATCTGCTCCCTTTCAGCCACTTCTGACCCTCTTTGATGGCCTGGGCTGACTCACTTGTCACGCTAACATCGTTGTGCTTTTGTTTTGCAGTGTTTGGGTATTTTTGATTAAGAAATACTGCCTGTTTGCCTTGGCAGTGGTGCTCGTTGGATTGATGCAGCGTTTTTTAGCCGGAGTGTTTATTCAGCCTCTTGGATTCTTTCTCAGGGGTGGGGTGGAATGATCCAGACCTGTCAGTATGCCGGTGATCTACGAGGGCTTGTGAAAAGCATGAGCCAGGGTCTCTTCTGATGGAAACCACCAGCTTCCTGCACTTCCAAAGGCCAGGCTCTGGGGATGAGAGGGACAGGCTTAACTGATTCCCATCCAGGTGAAAACCTGGGCCCCAGAAGGAGATGGCAGCAGCACAAGAAGGGGAGCAAGGAACCCATTACGTTGAGTCAAGCACGGGTGCACCGTCTCGGTCCAGGTGCTTGACAGGTACAAACACCCCAGGTCAATCTGGCTAATGGCATCTTAAACTACCTTTTGCTTTTTGTTCTTGGCCCTGAGAATTGCTGGTTTCTTGCCTTTCCACATTGTCTGTTCGAACTTTTTTATTCCTCCCTGTCCCAGAGGAGGGACTGTGAGTTATTGCTCAGCAGGTCTCTTGCAGCCAGTGATGGACTGTCACACGCTTTTCATAGAATCATAGAATCACAGAATGGTTTGGGTTGGAAGGGCCCTCAAAGACCATCTAGTTCCAACCCCCTGCCATGGGCAGGGACACTCCCCACCAGCCCAGGGTGCCCAAAGCCCCATCCAACCTGACCTTGAACACTGCCAGGGATGGGGTCTCCACAATCTCTCTGGGCACCCTGTGCCAGGGCTTCACCACCCTCACAGGGAAGAATTTCTTCCTAACATCTGATCTAAATCTCTCCTCTTTTAGTTTGAACCCATTACCCCATGTCCTATCACGACACTCTCTGATAAACAGCCCCTCTCCTTCTTTCCTGTAGCCCCTTTAGGTACTGAAAAGCCACAATTAGGTCTCGCCGGAGCCTTCTCTTCTCCAGGCTGAACAACCCCAACTCCCTCAGCCTGTCCTCATAGCAGAGGTGCTCCAGCCCTCTGATCAGCTTTGTGGCCTCCTCTGGACTTGCTCCAGCAGCTCCATGTCTGTTCTGTACTGAGGACCCCAGAGCTGGATGCAGCACTGCAGGGGGATCTCACAAGAGTGGAGTAGAGGGGCAGAATCCCCTCCCTCGACCTGCTGCCCGCACTGTTTGTGATGCAGCCCAGGACATGGTTTTCCCATGTTAATGTCATGCTCCTCTGCCAGGACTATCAAAACTTTATCCTGGGCATTTTCTTGGGTCGGAACTCCCATGTGCTTCATCTCAAAGTCCCCATGTTGCAACACCATGATGCCTGGGGTGCATGATCCATTCACATTCCTCACTCTCCAGCGCTTTGATGAGGTGGACAGGGGATGGGATGGATGTGTTGAAAATGCTGTAAGGAACATATTTTGCACGCACTTATGTAAGACTGTGGAAATGCAGAGCTCCTCAGGTCCTCCAGCCAGATGGTACTTGGTGAGCAAGGCCTTGTGCAGCCTCTGGGTTTGGGGGGACTATTTCTGCTTGCCTGGATTTCCTCACTCCTGCACACATCCTTGCGGTGTCTGGGGAGCAGACACGATTTGCATTGCTAAACACCCATCCATAGCTCAGCTGATTTCCTTTATGAGTACCTCTCCCGTAAGCCAGATCCCCTTCTGTCTTCCTTACTGGGTCACCTTATAGTGTTTTTTTTGTCTCTCCAAGCATAAGGTTTGGTGTGAAGTACTGGGGGGCTCTCTGGGACTGGGACCGGGGCCATGGGACTGACCAGATGTTTGCTAAGCCCTTCTGGCCCTTCCAGCCCTGCCATGATGCCTTTGACCCCACTCAGACCCAGCATTTCCCAGCTGCTGGCGGGGGCTGGATGTGCCGTGCGTCGGGATGCCGGCACGCATCGCCTGCTGTTAACCATCTCTCTCCTTCTGCTTCCAGAGCTGGCGTACGACCTGGATATGGATGACACCTCTGCAAACAAGCAGCTTCTGAACCAGCAAAGCAAAGACAGCGCTGCGATCCCCAGCAGTGACCCAGGGAGCGCAGCCCCACACCCCAGCCCTGCCGCTGCCATCGCCCTGGCCCTGCCGCTGCTGCTGGCCCACCGGCCGTGACCGGTGCTGGCAGCGTGGCTCAGCCTCTATCCATGCCTTTTTTTAATGAGGAAGACGTTCAGAATCTCTCCTGAAATATATGCACATTTCTGAAGACAGGGCAAACAACTTGAGTCAGTTTTATAAAAGACTGTGGTAGCTTCATGCAAAAAAAACCCACCCTAAAAAAGCGTTTGTTCATGGTAAACTAGTAAATATGTAACAGTGCTTTTTAAAGATAATCCTGTTTAATATAAGAAGGTTGGTATTAAATTGTGTTCCTCGCAGTTTTTGAAGACTGAGGTCTCTGTTGCAGTGAAGTTGAAGACCATGTTTTCATCTTGAGTTGTTGGAACATGCATGGGGTACAGAACACCTATGATTTGTGAAATACTCCAGCAAATACCAGCCCCCCTTCCTAGTTGACTTAATACAGATTTTGTCTGTAGGACAAGCAGGTTTTGTACTTACTCCAAATTCAAGGCTCACCCCTAGGAATCTGGCCAGGCACATATTAAGGAGGGCATGTGGAGACAAGGAAGAGAGAAGATCAGACATACAGCAGGAGGAAAGATGCTGCGGAAGAGAAGTTGTCATGTGCCGGCATTGTCGTAGAGACGTGCTCCCGTGGGCGCGAGGCCTGCTTGCATCATGGCAGGCTGCAGGTGATTGTGCTGCTCGCCTGCCAGCGAGGTCCTGCAGAGCCCTTCAGTGCAGGCAGCCGGGCCCCTCTGGCATCCCCGTGGCCCTTGCAATGCCCTGGGTTTATTCTTCAGAAGTGAAGCACCTCCTTTCCCACGGGAAACCTGCAAACACAGCTCCAGCCAAAGGACAGGCGGCATGGATGTACACGCCGTGCTTTACGGGGATGAATAACAGGCGTCCAACGCATTGTGCTACGAGGGAGGAAAAGAAAAGGATTTGCAGGAGCCTGGAGGCAGATGAAACTCTTACTCACATGTTTCTTTGCATGTTACTTTACTTAAGCTATCTATAAAATAAAGGTCGGTTGCTCTGTAAACAGTGCTCTGGAAGTAACCTGCCGCATGTGCGAGGTGATGCTCTGCCTTGTTCCTGGAGCGTGCAGCCTGCAAAGGCCACCAGTGCCCAGCTCGGGGCCACCACCGAAAGGCTTGGCTTAGTCTGACTAAATGGATGGGCTGGGGCCAAGGAGTGTTTGGTTTGGTTCCTGGCCAAAATGATTACATATTCCTGTTCAAGATGCTGCCTTTACTAGAGTGATTATATCTGCAGTATCTTGAGCTGCAGCGTGTGCGTGTACGTGTGCATGCACACACTCACACGCACGTACATACTTTAAATATTTGTGTGCCTCGGACCTTTTTAAAAGCAACTTTATGTTTGGGAGAAAGTAGATAAATCCCAATCACACAGTCAGATGGTCTGGAGAGCAGTAACTGCCTGGTCTTACTGCGAAGCGGTGTGGCTGGTCTGGCTGACCCTGATTTTCGGTGTAACAAGCCATGGCAGAGGGAGGGCTGGCTGCTCACCCCGCTCCTCTGCCTGGGAGCGGTGACTCCCAGCTCACCACTCCTGATGGAGAGGAGCAGACCTGGGCTAAGCCCCGACGTGACCTGCCGGTTAGCGGTTGGAGAGCTGTGCTCCGGGTTTCAGACCCCTCGTGTCCCATCTGCACCGGGGTGAGTGCTGGGGATGTTTGGGCACTGCTGATGCCATGCGGTATTGATTTTTTTACATCCGTGCCAGTGTGATGTGTATTTGCATACGCGTATTTTATTTTACATGTTCACAAACCGCATTGTGATCCTCTCCGTCTCTCAGCATCGCCGCTCGGTGGGGAGCCCTTGCGTTGAAGGGTGGGGGTGATGCAGGGGAGAGCCATCGCCCTTGCCGGCAGAGGTGTTTCTTGCCCCTCCTGCTGCTTCGTTGGTGCGTTGGCCCAGCTCTCCCCATCACCCCTGCTCTCCGTGCAGCAGCTGGCTGTGCCCGTGAGCCTCTGCTCCACCAAAGGGAATATTTTATTAAAGCCACTTGAATTCCCATTGCTTCTTCCCTTCTGATCATTTCCTTTCATCCCCCTGGAGCGCTGGGGGTGGGAGTGGGCCACTGGCTTTGTTCGGAGATGATGTGCTGCCTCTGCCTCACCAGGTGTCCCTGGTACCAGCGCGGGGACGTTCTTGCCTCTCATGTTGTGTCAGAAATATTCTCTCTGCTCCTTCCTTGGACAAGCAGCAGGACAGGATGGTGACAGCAGCTCAAGGCCAGTGTGCTTTCCTTCTCTTAGGGAGACAGTGCGGGCTGCGCCTTGCTGTGTGTCTCACAAAGCCTGCCGGGTCTTCCACTCTGCATCACTGCAGCGTGACGCTGATGCTTCTCAGCAGAAGGCCCCTCTGTAGCACGCTGAGCCCAGTTTCCCATTGCACGCGCGTGTTGTTTAGCAAAGCCGTGTTGTTGGAGACTTTGTTATGATAAGAGATCACAAAAACCAGCCTGTGAGCCTGCTGCCTGCCAAGTTAATGAAATAACACATTATAACTTGAGAAAAAGCTGTTGAATTCTGCCCTGCAGTGGGTTTGTGCCCATGTTTTAACAGGGGTTTTGCAAGGGGTGCCCTGGCCACCGAGGTGGAGTAAACCTGGCGCTCAGTTTTGGGGAGCGTTTCATTTCCATGTCATGAGAAATAAGGAATGATTGTTCCCTGTTGGTTTCTCCACACCGCTTCTGCTTACTGTGACCTGTGCTGCCATGGGATGGGACATCTCTGTCAGGAGATGGGCGCTGTCACCTCCCCTGTGCATGCGTACCTGGAGCTCCATGTCTTGTCCCAGGGCTTGCGGGTTTTGCTGCTAACACAGAGTCAAGATATATTTCAGTTTTTAGTGTGTATTATATATACTAGTATATAGATCAGTAATGAGTGTATGTGTCATAGGTCTGACGATACGTTTATGTGAGTCAGGGAGGTACAGGGCTTGAGCTGACAGTAGGTGCTGGGGCAGCGTCTCGGCCGCGCTCGCAGCACCGTGGTAACGTGGAGATGTGGCTGGTGGCCACGTCCAGCCAGCGAGGCGTGTGGCCAGAGTAAATATCTGCCTGGTTTTCTGCCAGCAGGAAAAGCAGCTGAACAGAGGGGTTTATGTCACGAAGGTGCTTCTGGGGAAAAAAAAAAAATCAGAAAAAACCCTTTTTCTAGGTAATTTCTGTCCCTGCAGTGAAACCCAGAGCTGGTCCCGGCTGTTGTTGACTCTGATCCCTGCGTCTCCTCCTGCAGGTCTTTGGGCTAGTCATCGCAGCATGCCTGTCCTCCAGCTGCGTGCATCGTGTCCCGACGGTGCCCGTGGGCTTGTTGTCCTGTGCCGGCACCGGCTGAAGGCCCAGCGACCTGGGGGAAGGTTCCCAGCCTCGGGGGCTGGAGCCCTTACCCCCGGCACTTAGCCTTACGCTTCCCGGCTGGCTTTGCAGCTCTGGTTAAACGCCGGTGGCAGCAGCGGGGTGGCCAGGAGCCTGCTGCCACTGTGTACCTCCCATGCACGGGCAGCAGTGAGCAGCATCACGGCGCACACAAAAACCAGCACGTCTCTGGGTGGGTTTGCAAGCAGCCTCGAAAAGGTGGCGATGCCGGCACCTTTTCCCCGTGTCTGAGGGTGGTGATGAGATGCAAACATGTGCTTAGCATGTGTTATGTGTTTCTGTACTAACCATGCATCAAATTATAATTTAAAATCAAAATATTTTTGTTGGATGGGAAGTCCCAGTTCATTAATCAATTGACTAATAGCTTAGTGCTGGAATGGTATAATCTAACGCACGTCACAGCTGCTAGAAACAGCTGCCGCTTACGGTTCGTGCTGTTTTGGGAAGTGAAATCTAGAGCGTCTCAGTGTTGTTTTTCAGAAGCGCTCCTTCACCTTCATGAGCAAAGCCCTCACGTGCTCTGGAGCGGGGGCCCAGTGGGGACGTGGGGCTGGATTCACTGGGGCTTCCAACCGAAACAAGCTCCCGCTTGCCTGGAGGATGCAGAGAGCACCAGCAGCGTTCCCGCAGGTTTGCATGAGGGGGGGCACACGTGGTCCTGTGCTGTCAGGTGTTTTGATAGTACGCTGGGCTACAGCAAGGGAGATGCCACCAACTGAGGCAGCGGTTCTGGCTGCACCTCTGCCTCGGAGGGCGCTCGGTTGGGGCACAGGGCAGGGTCTTGGCGAGGTGACACGCTGAGGACTGCTGTGTTGGGAGGGGAGGAGGTGACCGCCTTGCCCTGCCTCCTGCCCTGCTTTCTTGGCAGCTGCCAGCCCACGGTGAGACCTTGGCAGCCACGTGGCAGTGGTGGCAGTGGGCAGTGCTGGGGTGAAAGAGGCATGGAGAGCAGGGGGATGAGCAGCCTGCTGGTGGGGACCAGACATGGGATGTTGCATAAGTCTCTGAAGTAAAATACAGGAAACCACACAAAGACCTCAAAATGCTCGAAATGGAGCTACGTGTGCTGCCGAGACGCCGCCTTCCACTTTCCAACCTCAGAGCACGTAGCTCGGTGGTGGGTCCGGCCATGGCCAAGTCCCCTGGCCAAGCCCTGCCCTGCAGGTTCCCTAGCTCACCTCAGCTAAAGCATCTCAGCATATCATTTGGTTCCCAAACACTTGGGTGCCTTGGTGGGAATTTCCCTAACCTTTCCAGTAGCACTGCAGCTTAATGATTGACAAATGCTGCTAAAGCTTTATGTTATCGTGAGCCACGTGTCCCAGAAGCAGGTGTCCGTTCCCAGAAACCCAGGGATTTTTCAGGGCGAGCTCCACAGCTGGGGGTGACTGAGCTGGGCATCAGCAAAATCACAAACCCTCCTCGTGTATTGTTTGTTGGGTTAGCAAGGAGCTGGGTATAGAGGTGTTGGGGGGGTGAAATTTTCAGCTGGAGGGGAGTGAAGTGGAACCATCACATTGGAAGATGCTCACTGGTCCTCAGGCAGGAAATTTGGGGTTTCTGTTAGGGACATGGTGAAACTCTCTGTGTGAGGCAGGTGGTGGGTTTTGTTCAGCTCAGGTATCCAGCTCCAGCCTGTGGCTTGCTCGTGGGAGACATCACTAAGAAGTAGAAGTGGGTGTGGGGGGAAAACAAAAAAAACAACCCCACAAACAACCCCCTAAATAAGCTTGTCAAAATGTTACTGAAGGCCGTTCCCCAGAGATGAGGTAACTGACGTTCTGATATAGGCGGATGAAGTGGCTCTGGCATGTTTATACAGTCAGCAAATTTACTGCCTTAAAAAAAATAACCAACAAAACAGAAAAGGAGTCAGTATTAATCAAATATAGTTTATTTTGTCAAACGTTGTATCCTTTTGAAAATAAACATCTTGGTGTTGTTTTGCTGAGAGCATGCTAAGAGCTGAAGTACACATCCATACCTCCAGGCTGCAAAGCGCTGTATCCCACAACCCTTCCCGACGCCTAGCGACATTCCTGCAAACGCCATCCTGCCCGGCTCCCGGCGAAGCTGCCAGCCCTGCATCCCAAAGGGTTTGGAGAGGAAAAAACCAAATGCTGGCTGCTGTGAGGTTTTTCCTCCTGGGTGCCGGGTGGTGGCGTGGGAGCTGGTGCTGGTACCCAGGAGCACTTTGTGGGAAAGCAGGGGCCCCATTAGAGACTCTTCAGGGTTGTTTCAGATGCTCCTTGGTGGCCACAGGGACACAAAAGTCTTCTCCTAAATGTCCCAGCACATTACCAGTGTTGAAAACCAGACTTTTCCACAGCAGAAGTACAGACCTAGCCTCAATCTCCCAGTTTAGTGGCTGTCTGCTCCCTCGCAGGAGCCCAGCAGAGACCTCGATAACTGTGTGCAATGAGTCAACACATTTGGGGATCTCTGCCAGCAGTTTTGCTTTGCTTTCACTGTCCTGATTGCTGGTACTATATCAGTGTGCAAAGATGCTGCACATCCAGAAAGGAAATCGTTGCTGGATCCGAGCAGCATTACCACCCTTCGCATCCAGCTCTCTGCAGGCAAATGGCTGAAAAGAAGTCAAAAGCCCGCCCGCCGCAGCCTGTGTCCCTTCGGTGTCATAGTGTATTACCATCCACCATGTTAGCAAACGGGAAAGTAAACCCGGCCTGGATAGCGAAGCAAGAGGCTGTTTAATTACAGATGTTATGAAGAATGACGTTTGTGTACATTCCACCCAGAAGTGGATTAAAGCGGTGACCTTTCTCGTGGTGTGAAGCGGGTTTGTTGTGGAGCACAAGCATCTCGTGGCACTTCAAGATCTGCCAGACATTTTGTTGCCCCTGTTGTTTATGGTTAACATTGGATGATGTCTCTTGAAGCTGAATCTCAGCAGCTGACAGCGTTTTCTGAGAACTTGTCATCTGGACTCTATCTAGCAAAATTCCTGGTATTGGGTGTATTTGTTCCCATTTGAAGAAAAAAAAAAAACAGTATTTTCTGGAGAAAAAAAACACTAATGGGAGGATGGTGGCGTAAGTGACTCATAATGTTCAACTGAAACCTGCAGAAGGATCCAGGATTTGGCCCAGGGTGCCAGACCTGTGGCACAAATCACTGCTGTTGCCTGTCAACGGATGTGTGATAATCTCCTGAGCGTGGTAGCCTCGGTGGCATGAAATCCCCTGCAAAGGACTTGTTCATCACCTTGCTGCACATCAGAGCAAGCCTAGACTGAGCGCTGCAACCAAAGTGGCCCATGGAAGCCCTGGCCAGCGCTTCCAGCAGATGCTGGTGGCTTGATGGCCAGGATGGGCAGTGTGGAGCAGAGAGGGGCTGTCTGGCTGAGGAGCAAAGGCGCTAATTGGCCTAGATCATTGCAGAGAGGGTCTGTGGGTGGGCACTGCCCTCACCTGCTGCCTCTTATCAACCTACAGCAATGGAAGGACCACGGCATGGCGCTGCCCTGCGCTCACCGCCAGCCAGCCTTGCCTTGTTTTGGGGAGCCGGCAACCCGGAGGCACGGGCGCGTGGCTCTGAGGTGTGTGCTAAGGACCGAGGTACGCGGCAAATCCGGCCTCACTTCCCCGTGGCACCAGGGCGAGGGGCAGCATCTGCTGCGCAGGCTCGGGGTGCAAATTCCTGGTCACTGAGGTTATTGCTAGGGACACGGTTTACTCCGGGGAGTTGTGGGGCAGGGTGCTGTGAACAGCCACCCTCAGCACCCATGAAGGCAGCCTGGCAGCTGGGGGGGGGCTCTGGGTCCTTCACAGAGGGTGCATGGGGGCTGCGTGGCTGTTACCCAAGCTGGAGCTTGGAGAAACAGAAATCTTTCCTAAACCTGGAAATACAGAAACCTTCCCTTTTCAGGCCTTCTTCTTGCATGTTTTCCTGTCACAAAATACAGAGCCATGCATCTACTGGATGCGTGAGAAGTTTCGGGGTGGTCCCAGAGGCTCTGCTGCCCTGCCTGTGGCTGCCAGCTGCCCTGCCTGCATGCCCCCCCGGGACTGGGGCTGAAGACACTGCACCCCCCCTTGCGGCTGGGCTGAAGGCGCTGCGCCCCCCCGGGGCTGGGGCTGAAGACACTGCACCCCCCCTGGGGCTGGGGCTGGAGGCACTGCACCCACCCGGGGGCTGGGGCTAAAGGCGCTGTGCCCCCCGGGGCTGGGGCTAAAGGCGCTGCGCCCACCC
>VWZZ01001794.1:432065-443333 GCA_013399095.1 Psophia crepitans | reverse complement strand
CCAGTCCAGGGGTTCGTAATGAAAGGCTGCTTAGGGGGAGAAAAAATTCATCAGCAAAGCAGGGATTGCCTTCAAACCCACGGTGCTCAGGCAGAAAGATTGGACAGGGAAATGAGCTGAGATGCACGGGGTAGCTGCATCCCACAGCTTGGAGACAAATGTTTAGCAGCCGCGTATCTGCTGGTCAAAGAGTAAATAAAGACAGGGGTCTTGCGCCTTTGAAACACTACAGTGTGGGGACTGCGAACGTGGGGATGGGATTTGCATGCTGCTTTGCTTAGTACTGTATAAGCTGTGCTGCATTTACAGAATCCACCCTGCAGGCACCAAATGTGCGACCAGGAAAACAAAACAAAACAAACAAACAAAAAAAAAAAGAAGAAAGAAAAAAAGGGGGAAAAAAAGGAAGGGAAGTGGATGCCGTGTCATCAGCAGCGCTCCAGCTCCGCCACAATCTCCATGGGAAACTATCGCTGGACCTCCCGCTGTTGCTGCACCGTGAGGCTGAAGGATTGCACCACTTACAGGTTATGTCTTTCCCAGGGACAAACAGAGAAGCCCACTGAAGTCAGGGACTCACTTGTCCCCCGTGGGGTCACCACTCAGGGGGGTGCAGGTGCCGGATGCAGGGAGGAGATGGCAGTGGGTGCCACGGGTGGCACAAGCTGATGTCCCCAGTTGTAGGAGGCAGAGCAGGGGGCAAGGGAGAAGCAGGAGCGTGCTGGGAGGTCTCAGCACAGGGTGTGGGTGCCAAGGGAAGGAGGGGACCCCGAGCTGCTCTGCATGTGGCTGTTGGACAACATGGGTGTCACCTCCCTCCACGGAGACAGCCACAGCTCTGCTTTTGGGAAGGAAGAGGGCACATGTATGTGATGGCATGATAGTAATAACACCACCACCACCACCAACTGCTCTGCAGCTCATCCTGCACACCCCTCAAACCTCTGTGCGGTTCCTCTGCTGCTTGCCTGAAAAAAATGTTTTACAGTGTTTGAAGAATAATCGTTTTAGTCAAGACAGACATAATTTAATTATTTTTAAGGAGACTGCTTGATCCTGCTGCCTGATGGGCTGCCAGAATCCACCTCTGGCAACTGCCTGTCAGGAGCCCCTGGTCTTTGTGACCTTGACCTGCTAATGCAATCTCTAAAGGAGTAACTGGAGGTCCTCAGGATCCTCTGTCTGCTGACTGCTGGATAAGAGGATTCCCCATGGCTGTTGAGATGGCTTTTACCACCTCTTTTACACAGCCTCACATGGCATTTTGGTTAACACTCTGCTGTTTGCTCTTGATCTCATTCCTGACAGCGTGGGATGGGCGTGCGGGTGGTTTGCAGGGCTGCCTGCCCGGCAGGCGGGTTCTGGGCTGCTGGTGAGGGACTCGCTCCTGCCCGCCTTGTTCTGTTATTGCTGTGGAACCCGGGGAGAGCTGGCCGTGTAAGCAGGGGCAGCCACATCCCAGGCAATAAAACCGCTGGTACCTGGGGTGCAAAGGAAGACCAGAGCAAGCTGTTGCCAGCGTGTTTTTCAGTGGCTGCACACAGGAGGGATGAGGGGATGCTCCTTCTGCGCGTCAGTCTTCCCAAATGTGCTCTGCACTTTTCAGGGGGTCTCCACCACAAAAGCTGCTCATCCCTGGGAGCACGTGGCCAAGGGGTTTGTGCAGTTTGTGGTGTTCATCCCCAAGTTGTCACAGTTAGCCAAAGTGTTAAATAAAAAGTAATTTGCTTGATGTTCACGAGGGTGATGAGCACTGAGGTGCTCACCAAGTGTGGAAGGTGCTATTGCTTCACCCCTGTAGTTTTTCAGTGCTGGGTCCTGGGCAGGTATGCAGCAGCACTGATTTCCAGGCTAATTCAAACCTTCATTTTATATTTTTTTCCACTTGAAAGTGTCACTCTGAGCTCTTGCTTTTGAAGCACACTTTTGTCAGGGGCTGAGAACGTTCCCCAGCCCCTCGGTTGCTACCACAGAGGACATCGTCCTTGGGGAAACAGCTCATTGCTCAAAACAACGGGAAGGTGCTCAGGCAGGAGGGGCAGCCTGCGAGGCAGCCCTGCTTCACCTCACTTTTGGTGAGCCAGTTTTGGGCGCAGGCTGCCTCCGAGCACCCTTTGCCCACCCACCTGCGAGCTGGGGAGAACAGGAGGGAAAGCTTGTAGGGCTCGGGATGGAGAGGAAGGGACACGGCCAGAGGGAGAGGTGGGACACAGTGGGGAAGGGGGGGGCTGGCAGCTCGCCTGCGGGGTCCAAGCCGAGCCTCCTGCCCGCACAGCCCATGCACGGGCAGCGGCTGCAGCATGTCCCCCAGTGGTGGAGGAACCCATCCTGCACCAGGTCCTGCAGTTGAGACGTGGCTTGAGGAGCATGTCTGTGTCTCTGGGACATGCGTGCTGGCTTACGGGCTCTGGAAAAACCCACACATAGGAGCTGGTATCATTCTAAATGTCACGGTATCGTCATCCCAGCAGCATGCAAGATGGTGAATGAGGCTCCAAGGCAGCCAGGCCTGCCTTAGAAACCAAATTAAATTTAAAAGAACTCTTAAATTAAGAAATAATTAATTTGGAGTTCCATTTCTGCCATCTGGCTTTGCATGCTTTGGGTGTGAGTTTTCAATTTTCCCACTGCAGCCGTGGGACTTGGAAAAAAAAAAACTCTTTAAAGAGCTGAGACAACAATTTCAAGTGCTGGGCACTTATATTAAGTATTGTGAAACCTAAATTGCAAGAGCTCAGCACCGCTGACGGTTACTTTCAGGCCTGTGTCACAGAAGAGGAGCGAGCACACAGCTACCTGATGCTTTGCTTTCAGCAAAGTGAGTCAGAATGAAATTTTCCACGGGGAGCTTGTGCTCGGCCATGAGTACCTGAAACTGCTGAACGGGGTTGTTTTTTTTTCCCCCTTGTACAAGAGCCTGCGGTGAGCATCTGTCCTACAGGCTGCATGGGGGCTGGTTGTTTTTGGGGGGGAACCGGATGGTGAGCGTGCTGCAAGAAGGGATGACAATTTTGCACGCAGGCAGTTTTAGAAGCAAGGCATGAGCACAGCACAGAGGTGACATCCCTGGTCCTGCCGTTTCGGACTGAGGTGGAGCCAAGGAGGTGCAAATTGTGGCTGTAACAGCCCGTGGGATGGCAGGTTACCCGGTGAAGGGCTGTGTAGCTGCTGTTTCACAGATCTGTCACCCCCCACAAGGTTCTCCCCAGAGGAAGGGGACATGGGGCTGTGCCCAACCCTGCACTGGTCATCCTGGGAGTTCTCAGCCTGGGGGAACCGGGGATGCCGGGCTCTGCTCCCACATGGCCTCCGGAAAGTGGAAAGAGGAGATGAGGAAAGTCCTTTCATCTCCTACATCTTTCTTTTTTTTTTCTTTTCACCCCTTTTTTTCTTTTTCTTTTTTTCCCCCCTATCCTGTCCTGGACGTGGCTGGAGGCTGTGGGCTCTCCCAACCCATGGGCTGGATTTCCAGGGGACGGGAGCATGCGGGATGTCCGGCCTCGCCACGCAGCCCTCCATGGTGGGGATGGC
The DNA here is from genome assembly GCA_013399095.1 of Psophia crepitans. Lineage (NCBI taxonomy): Eukaryota > Metazoa > Chordata > Aves > Gruiformes > Psophiidae > Psophia > Psophia crepitans. Next base: position 439,802 of record VWZZ01001794.1, on the reverse strand, counting down.
CGGGGCAGCACATCAAAGGGGCAGTGACTGCTCCCGCCATCCCCATCTCGTGTGGGGCACACTCCCGGGCCCGTGGCGCGGGACCACCCACGCTGCCCCGCGCATCAATCAGCCCCGGCTGAATCCCGCCACTGGCCACCTCCCTGACCCCACTATCTCCCTCCTTTTCCCCTGGGATTCAAGTGCAAATGCCTCGGGGCTGCGGGCTGTATGGTCTGGAGCACCTCGAGGGTTGCCCAGGCTGATGCAGGATCTCCCTCCAGCTGCGAGACCAACGTGTCCGGGCTGATTTACAGCAGGAAACATCAACCTGCAGGATAACAAATGGCTGGGATTCCTCACTCCCCCCCACCTTTTTTTTTTTTCTTTCCCTCCCTCCTGATCAACAATTGCAATAATATTTTTTTTTTTCCTCCCTCTCTTTCTCCCATCTATGCCCAAACCGCAATATCGGTTAAAAATACCGTCTGTGAAAAGGCAAATAAATGAGCACATCAAAGCCAGCTGCCTGGGGCCGTCGGGTTGGGAGCAGAAACAGGGCTAGACCCTGGGCCCATTATCTTGCTGATATCTAATGCCACCACTTCAGAGTGTGAGAATGGGGCCTTTTTTTTCCGCAGCCGAGCGTACCGGCCCTGCTGGTGTTTGGGAGCACAAAGGCCGCCATCCACCCCAGCTCTCAAGACAGACTGTTGACATGTTGCTCTCAGATTTCATTCCTGAAAATCTGGAACTTTACGCCGAACAAATAACATGATCTTTTTCCTTCATCTGGAAAGGATAAAAACAATTGCTGGCACTTGGAGCAGATCGCTCTTTCCTTTCCTCCCTCCTCCCTCCTGGCTTCCCTCGCAAGCCCCGACTCGCTACCCGCAAGTCACAACTCGCATATTTTCATCTGAACCCCGGGGGGTGAGGGGCAAAAGCAGAGAGGGATGAAAAAGATTTTTAAAAAGGATTGTGAGGAGCACCAGTATAACCAGGAACGTCTGGCAGCCCGTGGGCCACCCTGGCCCCATCAGGCAGGCGGGATGGAGAGAAATGCAAAGTGGGGGGACACAGGCAAGGGCTTCCCGTGCGCCTTGTGGGGAAGAGGTACCTGGCCCCGCAGCGCAGCCCTGCTGTGGGATGGATGGTGCCCTGCTGTGGGCTGCCCGGCAGCGTCCCTGCAGGGACTGGGACGGCGGGGAGGTTTGCCCCCTCCCAGCTCCACATTGTACCCTCTGATGAGCATCGCACCTAGGATGGGGATGTGAGCCGTGGCTGTTCGGGTCCAAGGTGAAGTCTGGTGAGTCTTTCTTAAGGAGCGGGACTTGAGCTGCACACCTCCTGCGCCCCATTCTCCTGGGGTGCTCCTTCCTGGGTTTTGGTCTTGGCATGGCAGTGTTGGGGAGAGGAGCCACCTCAGCCCGTTCAGCCCTGCTGCCAACACGGGGAACGGGCGTGTGAGCGGGGTGTGCACTGCCAGCACCCCCTGCCTGCACCAGTGGCCAGTTCAAGTAGGTTTTGTTTCCTGCCATCCGTGTAAGCACACGCTTTCCACCCTGTGTTGATAAATTCTTTTGAAATAGCCTTTAAGCAGAATGAATGGAGTGCCTGGGCATAAAAAAAAATATTATTTTATCATTATATATTTTTATTTATCATTATTTTGTTATCATTATGCTGAAGTCCCGTACAGAACAGGACTGGGACAAGTCCAGCTCGGAGCCACTGCTCCCCCTGCTCTCTTGCTGACCCACTTTGCCTCTTGTGTCCCAGGTGATAGTAAAGGGGTTAACCACTTCTGCTCTCCTCCGCTAACGAAATCCTCAAAGGCGCTGATGCACATCCCTGCTGTAACAAGGCAGATGCCTACAAATGAAGCGCTTGCTGGACCGGTGCCCGGGTGGAAGCGCTTTGAGGGCAATGAAAGGCCCTCAATGAAGTGCTGGGTGCAGTAATTAGGATCTCTGGACCTTCCCCTGTCAAGCTCACACTGATCTTTCCAGGTCCTAAGAAACCAACTTTGGGCTCTCTGCTGACCATCACAGTGCGGCTCCATCCCTGGACAAGCACAGGTTGACCTGCAGCGCAGCACCAGTGCTGCTGCTGGAAACCAGCCTCCCACCCAGAGGGAGCAAATGCTATCGACGGTGATGCCCAGTGTTGGAGGGGACCGGGGTGCTCTTGCTGACAGCCGCAGAGCAATGGGCTCCCTCTTCCCCTGGCCCTGCTCTGTGGGTTTTTAGCTGGCGTGAGGGAGCTCAGGTAATACGTAGATATTACTCATTTTTAAGCAGTGCCAACTGTCTGTGCTGTCGGCTGCTCTGAACCTGCCTCTCCTCCTCTCTCCTTTCCATGGCAGGAGATTATTTCCTGCTGCTCCAGAGAGTGCTTAGGGTTGTTCCCTTCTGCCCCAGGTCTGCAGGGACCGAGGCCACGTGGCCAGTGGGGCCACCGACAGCAACTGAGGCCATCTCCAGCCATGCCGTGCCAGCCGCACGTGCCGAGAGCTCTGGGCTCTGCCGAGAGCAGGGTACGTTTTCTCCATGTGCAAGAGATAAGAGAAAAAAAAAGTACTGGTCTTGACTCGTGGCCAGGGAGGTTTAGGTTAGCCATTAAGAAATGCTTTTGTGCAATAAGATCCCAAGTCAGTAGCTGGGACAGGCTGTGTGCAGTCTTGATTGAGGAGGGATTTTGAGAACAGAGAGGCAGGGAACAGCTCAAGGTTGGTCCTGCCAGGCCAGAGAGGGAGACATCAGGTATCCAAAGCTTTTTCCAGTCCTAATCTCTGTAGCTCCGGTGTTTTGTGAACCCACCAGCTGGGTGACGGGCTTATCTGCGGACCGGGAGACTGCACATTTAATAGGTGAAACTAACCCGAGCGGGCAGGCTGGAGCGTCTGGGCTGGCTCTGTCACGGCTCACAGCACCCACAAACCTGGCTCTGCCCCTGCCCTGCCAGCACCCACCCCATGCCGGGCTGGCACCAGCACTGAACCAACTCTTAAAAGGGGAAAAGAAGCAAAAAAACCAGCCCAGGCAGTGATGTCAGTGATACAGCCCAGGGCGCCTGCGGGAGGGCTGAGCAAGGTATCGACACTTGAAAGGGTTGAAATGTAGAATGATTCATGGGGTTGTTTCCTGTGTCACCCCCAAATTATGCTATCCATCGTCTTCCTTGCCCTCCAACTGCTGCTCCCCCTCCACCCACCTCGCTCTGTGCACTCCCACCCTGCTGCGCGTCTCGAGGAAGATTATGCGAGTGTGGATGGAGAATTAAACTTCATGGCTGTAATTCACGCTGAGAAAGGCCCGTGTAAGGCAGACACGGTGGCCCATCTGCCACCCAGCCTCCTCGGCGGCAGCCAGATGCGTTGGGAAGCTGACAGGCACGGGAGGGACGTACAGCCACCTGGGATGGGGAGGAGGTACAGCCTGGGGACCCTCCTTGAGCCTCCTTGAGCCCCCGCGGTGGAGGAGCAGGGAGGAGAGGAAGCCGTGACCAGCTCTGGAGCGACAGTGACTGACGTTTGCTTGCTGGGGATCTGTTGGGGAGTATTTTTATCCACTGGGTGTGAGCATGCTACACGTCAGAGCCATCTGCCACACAGTCGTTTTTGGGAGAGCTGGGAGGTGCAGGCATGAAAATTTGTGAAAGTGAGTGCATTCCTGTGCCCTTCAAAGCTGTGTGTCCCCAGGTCTCCTCCCCGTGCTGTCTGGGGACAGAGCTGGGGGACTTCTTGTCCTGCTGGGGGAGAGACAAGCTCTTGCATTCCCTAAAATGGAGACGGTCTTGAGCTCTGCACAGCAAGCCCCGCGCGCTGCAAACCAGTGCCGACACAGGAGGCTGAGCGAAACCCTTGCAGCAGCTTCACTGCACGCCCAGCCTGTTTCCCCCCCCCACCCTTAGGCAGTTCCCCCCTGCCCTCTTAGCATCTTTCCATCGGTTTGGACTGCGCTGGTGAGCGTGCACAGCACCTAGCACCCTGCTGGGGCAGAGCCTGGCCAGCGTCGGCAACAAGAAGCTGAACCACCCCCCCGCCTCAGAGCGGAGAGCAGTTACTGCGGGAGGTTTCTGTTCGCTGGACAGGGTCAAGGAGCCCTAAGATAAAAATAAGTGATAAAAATAAATGGAGACATCAGCCCATGCCGAAACACCAGATCTGCTTGCCCTAAAATATCAGGCCGTTGACATTCGAAACCCAGATTCGGAGAGTCATTTTACAACTAGCAGAATCCCCTCATCCTCATGACAGATGCCCTGGATTAAACACACCCCAAATTTGTGGCATTTGGAGTTTTATCAAAGGAGGCTGTTTCCACTCGAGCCTTCCTCGTTCCAGCCCAACCGCTCCGCTGCAGGAGAGCGAACGCGCCTGGTTCGGGTTTACAATGAGCCGTCTCCTGCTGATGAGCTGGAGCTGGGAAGACACGCCTGTCCAGTTCCCTTTCAACACTTTCTAACCTCCCTGTGGCCCAGACTTTCCTACTGGAGTGTAGGATTTAATCACCCTTAATGACAGTCAGCCCTAGGATTGCGTTCAGCCAGGTTTTCCCAAAAGGCTCCATCTGAAATCTTTATCCAAGTACACAGACACCCCCGCCCCCCACCCCGGTACATTCCCTCACAGATGAGTGGAAACACCAAAGGGCTGTGGCAGATCTCTGGCCAGGACCAGAATTAAATCCAACCAAAAATGTAAGCCCTCGTAGGACCCCAGTGGGATTTTTGGATGTAATTCGTGCTGGTGCTGGGCTTGGGGTTCCTCTCTGCTGCCAAGACTTGTCAGTGCCAGAGGACTCCCGTACTCCCACCAGCCTGAAGTCAAAACCCATCCAGCGACTCCCCTGCAGGTGGGAATTAGGTATATTGATTTTTAGCATAAGCCGGTACATCACCAAGGTGGACTAACCGCGCCCCCGTGAAGGCTTTGTGCCAGTTCGTCTTGAGCGGGTTCAAAGTGGTTTTAATTAAACCGACACAACTTTGTTGTGCGGGTGAAGGCTGAGGCGGGAGCAGCGCGGCCGGAGGTCTGGGCTGGACAGGAGAGGTGGCACACTGTGGGAAGGTGAAGAGAAGCTGCGGTTTCTCCTTCCCTACCCTTCCTTCTCTCCGAAAAGCTGGCAGGGCTGCATTTTTTCCGCTGAATGAGATGACGGAAATTTGAAATGCCAAGCTGTGCAAGGCCCGTGGCATACGCTGGAAGAGGCTCGGTGCAGACGTAATGCGGGTGATGTCACCTTGCCTCCGTCTCCTGTGCCGGGGCCAGCGACGGCTGTGCCAGCGGGTCCGCACCGCAGCCAGCTCTGCCCAGCCCAGGGGTGCCTGCACTGGTGGCAGGGACACGTCGGGGCTCCCCCCAAATAGCAGAGGAGGCTTGCAGCTGACTTTGTGAGCGGGCAGAGCTGAAACGGCTCCAAAACGCTTGCAGGCAGCAGGGGCTCGGCTCTCTGTGCAGGTCGGGGAGACGGGGACACGAGCCCCAGCATCGGGGAGCATCCCATGCCACCATGGCAGGCCTTGGGGTGTCTTCTAGGGCTGGAAAAGAAACAGTGAGTCTGGGGGCAGAAATAACTAATGGGGAGAGAACAGAGTTTTGCAGAAGGTGGGAAGTCAGAAGTTTTTTTGCCCTGAAAAAGAAAATAATCAACGTCTTTTAAAAACTAAACTGCAACTTTTACTCTCTGCCTTTCTCTGTCTTTTTCTTCTGGGAAAGGGAGAGAAGTGGGGAAAGGGAATTACTCACGCAGTTTGGGGTGAGGGGCTGGGGAGGTTCTGCCAGATGTGAGAAAATGCTGGAGAAAAGGGGAAACTCAGAAAAAAAATTCCTTTTTGAAAGAGGCTACTTTCCCATTCCTTAAAAAAGAAGGAAAAGGAAAAAGAAAAAGAGTTTTTCATGAAAAATTTCAGGCAGTCCCATTGTTTTGCTGCAGCCTTTGATTTAACTACTTGATCAGGAATTTGACAAAACCCTCCGTGTTTTTCAGGAGGTTTCTTAAATCCTGCCGAGGTATGGGATTATGAGAAACAACAAATGGCAAGCTGTCTCTAACCCCGCAGACTTTCTCACTCTCGTTTTCTCTCTCACTTTGGAATAAAAAATGCAGTGCTCCCTGCTGAGTTCTCTTTAAAATTCACATTGTCTCTTCAAATAAAGGCTGGGAGGGTGAGGTAGTGCTTTGAAAACCAGAACTCAGTCATACATTGCAGGGCCAGATCCTAGAGGATTATTCTCTCTCAGGACACTTTATAACTTCATGAGAACTTCTGGCCTGGCTTGTCCCACCAGCTTGGTATGAGTGGCCCCAGTGGAGGGCAGGGTGACTGAGATCCCTACACTCCTTTCCAGCGGGACAGCTGGATTTGTCTCTGGAGAAGTTTTAAACTTGTGTTTAAAGCAAACTCCAGCTTTGCCCCTCGGGATGGCTTGGTCCATTTCCCATGCAGGCAGGGGATGCTCCCTGCATCCCTGCCAGGGGGGAAGCCCCGCCGTAGCAGGAGCCTCTCCATCGTGGCTGGCTCAGGCTGGGCTGCGGTAACGTGGCTTTCCGTTGCTTTTGGTGGAATTCCTGGACTTCAGCAGCCCGCGCTGCCCCGCGCCTGCGGTGAGCTGCCGGCATCGCCGCTGGAAAGCTCAGAGCTAAACGAGCATCTCGTTCCCACGAGAAGCGCCTGGCGGGGCAGCGTGGCCGTGCCTTGCTGTCAGCGCGCTCTCCTCGGGGAAATGAATAGAGGGTCTTTTCCTCCTGACCCGCCCGGCGTTTCGCTGACAAAAGCTTGAGAGCAAGGGGGTGATGCTGGCAACTTCCTTTGCCGTTCTTTCAGCCTATCCTTCCCCAAAGCAGCTATGAGAGAAATGAGTATAATAAAGGAGCATATTGAAACGTGAACCGCTGCGCACTTCTTTTCAAACGTGGCTGTCACCAGGCCGTTACGCTGTCACGGGGCGAGTTACACTGTGCCGGCACACAGCACCAGGCGCAGACACACGGGCGCTGCAGCAGGACAGAGCTGCTTGCGAGGTGGCTGCACCCAGGGGATGTGGACACCGAGACCTCACCACGCCAGGCAGGGAGCAAGGTCTCCTCAAGCAGACCCTTTAAGTGACATTGCAGCCATGTGAAATTATGACAGTGCCCGTTCTTGCAGTACTATTTCCGTGATTTTCAGGAAAGAGAAGCAAGCAGCAGTGGCTGGGCTTAAATCCCTGGTTCAAGGGTTCGGCGGGGCTTGCTTGCGCTCAGGCACGTGTCTGTGTGCAGGGCCACGCTGCGAAGGAGGAGGAGTGGCCGGAGCATTTTGGTGTCTGAGTTCCTGAGGTCTCTGTCCTGCCAAACTCTTGGAAACAGAAGATCCGTGAAAAAACCAGTTGGTTTTGACGGGTCTTTCAGGCACCTAGTTCAAACCTGGCACAGCAATGGCAAAATTCATCCGTTTAGTGAACAGATTAAACCTGAGGCCGCGCTGAACCATCTCCACTTCCATGCAGTCGAGGAAGAACAGCGAGCCCAGCCCTGCCCAACCTCTGCCAGAGAATTCCTCCTCCCCTTGCGGGGCACTTCGGAGCTAGCGAGGGCCGGAGCCCCGGGGGCCAGGCGGGAACTCCCCCCGGCCGGGGGACCTCAGACCCGGCCAGCCCTGCTGGTAGGCGAGGAGTTCCAAGTCCTGAGGCTGGCGGGGACTTGGCAGCGGGCAGAGCCGGGCCGGCGGGCCCGGGCCGGGCTCCCCGCAGGCGGCGAGAGCAGCGGGGCG
>VWZZ01001794.1:410720-431271 GCA_013399095.1 Psophia crepitans | reverse complement strand
GAGGTACTTGCACATCCAGGGGACAGCAGTGCTCGCGGCCGGCAGCAGTAGGAAATGGTAGCTAATGTGCTCACACCCAAAACATTTTATTCTTTTTGTTTCATCCTTCATCTCCCTCCCAGGGCCGCTGCTTTTATTTCCCCTTCTGAATGACCTACTGGACCGCATTCTCCGCGGAACAAAGGAAGTGCCTTTTTAGCTGGAATCCTCGGAGACCACCAAGGACTCCAGCTCAGGCGCTGCAATTTCGCACTACTTTCAACAATAACAAAAATGCATGACTGAACGGCTCAAAAATGTGGAGTGTTAGAGGCATTCATTTCGGTCTCGGACACTGTCACAACACAGACAGACCCCAAGTAAATACCTATAGGCGGCTGGGATAGAAGCTGGGGGTAATCTTTGCCATTGGTGTGCCCTCCAGATAGGCATACGTTATCCTTTTTACTGACAAAACTAAAATTATTTCGGTTGGTTGCGTGTTTATATTGTCAGACTAATGATACGTGTTTAGCCTACATCTGTTTGAATAAAATTGCGGGCCCGTTTACTTCTCCAAGAAATATTTTAATGAGAAACGTCTGACTGGTTGCAGTTAAAACGCTCTGCTTTGTAAAACGGTCTCTAATAAGTAGGCTTGGATTTGATTTGAGTCCAGCCCTCATCAGCGTAGGATCGGGACGCGAGCTGGCTTCGTCGTACGGCTGGTATCGGGAAGGTTTGACCTAGTCCTTATTTTATATATTGTTGAAGATGACTTGGTGAGCTTTGGAGGATGTTGAGAGTCGGTTGTGCGGACAGGGCTTCCATTTGAGGCTCTAGGGCAGTTGTTGCTTTCACCCTGTGCTTTTGAAATAAGGAGCCAGAGAAATGTGATGAGCAAGGTAAGATTATTTGACAAAAGAAGGGCTTTCTGCAGTGACACGCTGCAAATGTCGGCTGGGTTATGTCGCTGTTCCAGGGATGCGGGGAGGGGAGTCTGCGTCTGACTCCGCTTGGAAAGCAACAGGTCTTGCGAAGTTGTGTTTTAAACGTCACCCTTCCCCGCAGGGTGTTTCAGAGGGGGTGGTGGAAGTCTTTAAAAGAGGTGCGTGCTGTGTACGGCTTTAACGTGTGGTGTACCTCAAGCGTGACTGCACTTAAACCATGAGTGGGGTGCAACACCTGCAGTTTCACATTCCCTCTGCAAATGCACGTGGATTCGGTGTGTGTCGTGTTTAGAGGCTCCGGATCCCTCTCTTGCTGCTCAGCTGGTGTGTGCAGATGGACAGACAGTGACTGCTCACCCCACTGCTCGTTTCTAACTTTCTGAGCGTGTGGTGCTTCACCTGCCTTTGCTTTTGTAGGGTCAGCGCAGGGAACCGGTGTGCCGTGGGCTGGGTGCGAAATGCTGCCTGTGATAATGCTGGAGGCTGAGGTCTGACACCAGGGCAAAAGATGTGTATTGCATCTCGAAGAATTAGTCGCTTGCCAAACCTTTGGTTTCAGTTGGTGTTTCAGGTGATAACGGTGTGTTTTCTTTCAGGTAGGTAAGAGATTTGGAAAGGCAATTGCCTGGGAGCCTGGCTAATCGGTGAGAACGAGATAAATGTGTATGGGAAAGAACTGTGCGTTTGGATGAGTGTCCCACTGCGGTGATTTCTGCTCGGTAGCGCCTCTCTGCTCGATGAACCATGGTGGAGAACAGGTTGGAGAGGGTTCAGCGGGCTGAGGTGGTGGTGGGATAACATACAGAAACCGGCATGAGCTCAAATCCATCAAGTTCTTTAGATTTTTGTACTAGTTTGGTGGACTGTCCTTTATTGTCCCATTTTCTTACAGAAATGCTTTAGATCACAGTGCATGGATAGAAGCTTCCTAAAACTTTTCCAAAAAGATATCCTGAAAGCTGTGGCAAATTAGTTTCTGTAAGCGTAGTGACTTCTTTACTGTCAAAGCAGGAATTACTGATCCTACAAAATGTTGGCCTTGGATTGTCAAAGTGAGCAGCTGGGCAACATGGGCAGCTGCGTCCCTGCACCGGGCTGTGTGACAGCAAGCACACCCCATCCTTACTGGCTGGGCACAGGGCTCGTTCGGGCTTTAGCAGCATCTCACAGGCTGTTTTGCCACGTGTATCTTCTGGAGCAGTAGATGTGTGCGACTTTTTTCTTTTCTTTCAAGAAAGGACCCATTCCAGCAATCTGTATTGTTGCTATTCCAGTCACATTAAATGGCTATTGCTTATCCATAATTACCTAGGAGATCAATTTAATATTTGTTTAGACCAGGTTTAAGATGTAATTAGAATATGCATAAATGGCAAGTTATATCTTACTGAAATACGTGAGCGTTTCTGAAAGTGTGCAGCTGGTCAACTCATTGCTTGCTTGGTAAGAGGTGTAGAATGTGTTATTTGTAGTGTAGAACATGTAGAAATTGTTTCATTTTATGTTAACTTGGTGTTAACGGTATAAAGGCAGACTGGAAAGACAGACTGCTGCTATAAATCTGCATGGAAGCGTTTCGTAAGTCACGGCCCTTTGGTACTGCCTCGCATCCCAGTGATCTTTAGTAGCTTCTGCACACAGAGCCGTGTGATGTGGGTGTTGCAAGGCTCATGGCAGTTGTGAGACGCAATCCTGCTACTGTTGTTGGAGAGATTGGTGCTTGCGTAAAGCTGCTGTAGATGGTTGGTTTGTGAAAATTGGCTCTTGGATAATGTACAGATAAAAGGTGGTGTGGGGAGAGCACCAGCTTGTAACTGGGTTTAAGATTACTTTAAAAGTTTCCTGAGGAAAGGACGCATCTCCTGAAGGTCTCGGTCCTGCAGCCTGTAGCTGCTCGCTTTGTTTAAACGCTACCTGGTGCGTATTGGACCCACGTGTCTCGGGGCTGTGATGGTGATGGAGCAAAACTCCCAGGGAGTGACCGTCTGCAGGGGCTGCTTACCCTGGTGGGTCTGGTGGTGTTGCAGAATGAAATGCAAAGCGAGCTGGTGTCGGTGGCATCCGGAGACCCACAGTTAGTGGCTGTGATTTAAAAAAACAAAAAACCCCAACGTTTCTTTCAAGAGGCTCCTTTTTGCCCTCAGGTGTTAAACGGCTGGAAATGCCTTCCCTTTTCCTGCTAAGTGGAAGAAATAGATGTTTCTTTTCCTGGATTGAGAAGAAAGAAAAGAATCTTGCCTGTTGGTGGAAAGCCGTATCAGTTAACCTGTGGGCTTCCTGCAGAAGTGTAACACCTTCCCTCGCTGGCACTGCTGTCCTGATCTCGTGGTGGTGTGGAGGCAGGCTCGAGTGGAAGGTGTCCTGTGGGGAGCAATGAGTGAGCCTGGAGCCTGCCTTTGCAGGGAGCTAGGCACAAGCAGTACTTGGCGGTCAGTGTTAGTGTAATCGTTGTCTCTTTAGTTTAAACGGATTCATGGAATAGCCGTATTTATTTGTTGGGAGCGACAGAGAGCAGTTCTTTCACTGTGACGGAAGAAATCACTTAGCCCTTGATTTTTGGACTCGTGGGACTTTGCCCAAAGTAACTTTGGTGGGGGTGCCCTGATGTCCTGCCACTTGCTTGTCCCCAGCACGTTTATGGTTGTCGGTTGGGTGCCCGTGCATCTCCCAGGTGTGCTGCTGTGGTTGATCTGGAAGGCTGCTTTGTTGGCATTGCTGTTTAGGTGTAAAGTTCAGCAAATGCTTTTTTAGTTTTTCACGTGCTTCTCTTCCATGTGGCCTCTTCCAACTGAGAAATGGTTTCTGGATCACATCCAGGACTGCGTTAGTTGTGCTGTTTGGCACCGCTGAGCCTGTTTGCACAAGACAGCTCCTGAGTTCATTGTGGTGTGAGAAGTACCAGATAATACCTGGTCCTCCTTACCATCCATTTGAAGCTGTGGAGCTACCAGCTCTAGCTGTTGCAATGACACTTGTCCAGCGAAGGCAGTGCTCCTTGGTGGGCGGGGAGGTTTCTCCTGCCCATCATGCATTAATGGAGCCTGACCACCCATGGGTGGGGAAGCGACCACTGGAGAACATCCTCGTGGCGAATGCAAGCGGCTGGCTTGGAAAAGTAAATGAGAGAATCGCTTGAAGTATTTTTAGCTGCTTCTAATGTCATTTAGCAACTGGAAACAGTGGGAGGGGGGAGTTGGTGGCAAGCACCCCGGCACCCGGTGCTGGCGGCCAGGTGGCTTGGCGAGCATTGGTGAGAGCCGGCAGCAGACCCTGGCTGACTCACGGCTCCAGCCGCCGCTCGCCTGGGACTCTGCTTTCTCTATGTAAATCCGCAGCGTGGGGTTTTGTTCGACTGCAGCAGCACGCCGTGTCCTAGCAGCCAGCAGCATGAAGCATGTGGTTAGCAGCAACTGCTTGCAGTGGTCCGGGCTGAGTGGGAGTATCGTTTTCCTTGGCAGACACTTCATAGAAAGTTCTGTTTTTTCTGCCAGAATAAGCAGTCATTACATTCCATACAATTCATAGTCAAATTATTATCTATTGTTAAAATTGCCTTAATTATCAGATGTTTCCTTAGACATGTAGCTGTTTTTTAAGAGGCTGAATAGAAGTGTGTACACTGTGCAGGAGGCCTGAGCTGCCCAATGTTTTCAGTACTGTTTTGTAGTTTCAGGGAGATTTTCTGCGGCTTTCGAATGTCAACAGACTCTTTATTCTCGCTAAAACGGCAGCAGGGCAAGGCTGGCATGGTGGTGAGGCGCTGGGTTTGCCCGGGGTCTCTGCGTCTCCCCTTCCGTGTGGTGTTTATCCTTGATACCTGCGGAGGCAGGGAAGTTTAGGCTGAAGCATTGCTGCTGCGTGCGAGTTATAGGTGTGAGGTGGGAAAAGGTCCCAGACAAGCATCTTCTGTCTTGGAGACGCAGGTGGCATCTGCCCAGCTGGGCTGGGACCTCTGTCAGGAGGCAGGAAGGGTCCTAGGTTATTTGGGGTGGTGACATCCATGGTTTTAGACTGCTCTGTGGTGTTTGCTTGCGGCTTGTGCAGACTCCTCTGTCCTGGTTATGGGCAATAGGCCACCACCCTGGCAGTGGCCTGGAGCCTGCATGGATGGAGAAGGACTGGCAGAGCTTCCTGGGAGGTGTTGGCCATGTGGTTCTCACCTCCCATTCCCTCCTCCTGTATCTGTTCTCTCAATAAGCAGGGGGGTGCTCACCAGAGGACTTCTATGGCTGTGCATGTGTGTGTTGAGTTGCAAGGGCTCAATCCTTCATGTCTCCTCAAACCATGGGATGGAGCATCAGGATTATCCCATCTGCTCCAAATCATTCTCCTTCTCCCAGAAGAGGAGGAACCCTCTGGGACCCATTCCTTGGTTTTGTTCTGCCCTCGCTTTTTTTGGGGGGGGAGTGGGGGGGACAGGCAAGGAAATTCTTGTTAGCCAGAGAGGTCAGGGTGTGTGTCTCCTCCCCGGCGGCGAGAGCGGGCTGCCAGCTCCGGTCTCCGGGGCAATAACCTCCTTACATTCTTCACATTCCTCCGGCTTTCTCTTTCTTTTGAGATTATGAAGATAACTTCCTTCTCCCATTGCTAAGCAATGTGAGGGCCCGGGAAAATTTCCCCCTTGCTCCCTAAATCACCTTGTGTTCTCCATGATGCCTCATAGCAAAACTCTCCGGTGCCCTGGAAAGGGCGGTTTGTGCTGTTCGCTGGAATTTGGGTAGCTTGGGACGAAAACTGCTGCTTATATTTTTCTTTTTTAATTGCCAAGCATTTTAATTAAAGAAGAATGATTTTGTTGTAGCCCATTTTACCTGCATCTCTGTTTGTTAAAGACTCCTTAGTGTTTGATGAAACTATTACACCTTTCTAGCTGCGATTTTGGGCCACCTGTGTTTTTCTTTGCCTGTGCAGCCCTACAGAGGCTGCAGCTGAAGCCCAGCGTTTCTTCTGTGGGATTTTATTCTTGTTTACATCTTTCCAGTCCAGGAAAGACACTTGCATAAAAGCAGCATGTTGGCAAGAGGGGAGCTGGTGAGGAGGCGTCGAGGCTTTACCTGCGTCGGGCTGGTGGCAGCCACGTGGGCTGTCCTCGGGCTTTGCCTGCGTGACAATGCAGCTACCCTGGTTTTCTTAGGACGACATTTTCTGTTTGCAGACAGCTTCGGGTGGTGTAGGCATCTCTCTGCCCTGCTTCCCTGCTGGTTTGCGCCTTGCAGGCCGTCATGTTCTGTGCCTGTGGGGCCTGGGAGAGGAGGGAGATGGGACAGGGAAGGGGTGGTGGCCCCCAAGGTCGTTGGGGCATCACCTTGCTGGCAAAGTACGATGCCTGAAGGGATGGAGTTGGCGCTTAAAGAGTGCGTGTGGGGTACCTAGCGGGTGGGATCGGCCTTCGTTAATGGCTGGCCAATGTTGATTTTAGGGTGAAATTGGGATTATAGTGCCTTTTTCCCAATGTAAAGCATTGCCTGATTTCTCCTTCCTTCCAGAAGCACTCTTAGGAATCCTTTTTTTTTTTTTACCTTTTCTGCAAAAAAATACAATGTGTTCATTTCCAGTCTTTTTACTCAGATCTGCGGTTTTTGCAATGGTGGCTGATGGACTTGGACGTACGTGAGTTCCCTGTGAGGGACTCCTCACTTGACTGGCTTTGGTGTAGGAAAGGTACGTGGTGGTCAGAGAAGTGCTGCCCTCAGCGAAGGATTTCAAAGGAGTATTTCTCTTAACGTTTCCATTTTAGAAGTTCAGAATTGTCTGGATTTTAAACAAATTCAGATGGGAGCAAACAATGATGAAATGTTTAAAATATGTTTCAACATTTTTGTGGGAATAGGAACTGTTCTTATAGCGGCTAGGCTGCAGCTTTCGGGAGGTGAAAATATGTGGCCCTTACACATCGTCAGCATTGTTGCTGCTTTTTTTTTTTTTCCCCCTTCTTTTTTTAAAATGCTCATAGGAAATTGGCTTTGGTAATTGAGTTTCTACAGAACCACAACATCCAATAGCTGTTCCCTTTCCAGGGTCACACTTAGGTTAGTTCAAGTAATGCGCAGTCAGTTTAACCTCTTGTGGTTTGTAGTGCTATTCTAGAAATTACTGGTGATTTGGGGTGTGTTAGAGTAACAACTTCACAGGAAAACCCCAAATGTCAGGGTGTCTGGTTTTCAGAGAGCTCTGACCACTCGTCCCGTGAAAGCTGGGCACCTCGTAGTATGTCCCTCGAAGGGATGTGCTTGCATCGGAGAACATAGTTAAAAGCCTTTACGGCCTGTTGCCTTTTCCTTTGAAAGAAGCTGAAATAACTCTTGGCGAATTGTTTACCTGCGTTGACTTATAACATCCTCCTGCTTTGAAGCACTCTGCAGAGCCTGTGCCGGATGCTCGGTGCTGGGTTGCATCGCCCTGCGTGGCTGGTCCCCTGGAGGTGCGCAGTGCCCTGGACCCCCAAATCCGTGGGGTTTAGGTGATTTGCTGGCAGCTGAGGGCCAGCTCTAGGAAATTACGAGCTGGGACTTTAGCTTGGTAGCATTGACAGTTAGGTATAAAAAGCTCCGTGTTGCAGCCTGTGATGACAGGGGGTGATAAATTACTCTTGGCTGGTGCTACAGGTTCTAATAATGGTGTTTTAAAAAGATTACATGCGTTTTAATACAAACTTTCTGCTTCTTTGTACTCTTCTCTTTTTAAAGAGCAGGGCCTGGTTTGATTCAGCGTTCTTGGAACATAAAGATGGAGCCAGGATTTTTACTGGGCAGAAATGCAGTTTTTTGCTTCTACTACAAACATGAGGAATCTTGTTGGAGTGTCTTTATAGCCAACTGGCTGGCAATGTCCTCTTTACAAGGCAGCTTGCTTGTTTGCTTTAAAGGTAACTTTGCCCCTTGGCAGGTTAAAGTGCAAGCAGCTTCACCCAGCTCTGGTGGGTGCTATTTGAAAGAAATTTGTGATAGGGATAGACTTTGCATGATAGCAATAAGGGGGAAGAATAACCTCCTGCACCCTCCCTGGCTTTCCTTGGCCTGCTCCCATGGGAGAACAGGGCATTTATGTGATCAAAGAAACCAGAACAATTATAAGCCTGATGGAAAATCGTTCCCATGCCAGGTATGTGTGAGCGTCTGGGTGGGTTTTACCTTTGCTCTGAGTAGCGCAGGGCGGATGTTTGTTGCCCACTTGCCAAGCTTTGGGTGTCTAAAACGCGGTGGCTGGCAGGCTGGGGGAAGCGCAGGGCGCCCGGCGCCATGGGGCGGTGAGGCACCGGCGGCAATGCCCCCCTGCCAGGGCAGAGGCACCAGGAGCGGGTGGCTGGCAGAATCCCAGTGTGCAGATCAGAGGTCAGAACGGTGCTACTGTTTTGTTTTGTACTGGAGGAAAACAAACAGCCTTCCTCCTGAGTTTTGGCTCTACTCAGGAATGAGGGTGCCACAGGACTCTGTGCTTTTTCTCCTTGGTGGGGGGAGAAGTGGCTGTGATAGCGTCTGCTAATGATTCAGAGCTGTTTACATAATAATTGTGGTTGGCTTTTATTAGCTTTCATAATGAGATTGCTTTCTTCTAGTGCAATCACTTACTGGTTCGGTTTTACACGCTACTGCCTCTCTGTTCCGCGAGTGCAGCTTTGGGCTCGCACCAGGGCGAGGAGGCGGCACGAGGGCTTTAAGCCTGGCCTGGGCTCCCTTCCCCGGCTCTAGGCATGGAGAACAGCTCACTCCTCGTTGCAAAGGAGAGGAGGTGAAGGGGACTTGTATTGCCGGGATGACTTCTGAAAGACCCAGGCAGCAGTATGGAGCATCATAGCATTAGGGGAGTTGGGTTTAAATCCGTTTGGGTGACTTCTCAGTACAGTGCTCATCTTCACACTAAGAACTCTTGGTTTTAGCTATGGCGAGGAAGGGGATCTACTTACTGTCCTGCTTCTGCCGGGAGGTCCTTTTGCCTCCAAGATCCACCGTATCAGAAGCACTAATGGTTGATGTGCATCACGGATATTGTTTGTGTATAGGAAGCTACTGGATTAACTGCTGCATCCTAACCTTGATGTAGTACTACTTGTTTGCTTCCTGTGTTGGAGTAGTTGTGAACAGTGGCGTTGCTGTACGACAGGCTGCCAGCGCCTGCTTCCCTCAGCATCCTGCCATCTGAGCAGCGGTGCTGAGAACCTGTTGGCTAGCGCCGGGGGATAACACCCGCCGCTGAGCTCTTGTTAAATAAATAATGTCACTGGGAGAAGAATACAATACTGTGGGCGCTACCTTTTGAAAAGGTAAGGTTGGGTGTTGTTTTGCTGGTGTTTTGTGTTGGCTGGGTTTTTTTCCCTTTTGAGCTGAATAGCAGATGCGATATGGTTTCAGAGCAGCCCTGATGGCAGAGCCGAGCGCCGGCAGGCAGGGCATGGCCGGCGTAGCTGACCCTGCAGAACCAGCACTGCTCTGGAGCAGGATGAGTCCCTGTGGGGCAGCCGGTGCTCACCCAGTGGGTGCTGTCGGGAGGGTGGGGGACTGCATGGGTGGCTCTGCAGGTGCTGCTTGCCTGTCCCGGGGGATGCATGTTCTCTCCCCTCTGGCTACACTGACCGTTTCTTTAGAAATAGACCCCAAATGATGTGCTGCCAGTGGCAGATAAAGGGCTGTGCTGCTGGAGGGAGGGCCCGGGCAGAGGATGAGTTGACCTTCTCCTTTGCAAAACAGAATTCTTCTCTTTTTTTTTTTCTTCTTTTTTTTCTTTTTTTGGGAATTGGCATTGTTGTCAGCCACGTGGCTTCTGCTAATTAATGCGAGTTAATTGGGGCTGGCTGGAGAGCCGTGGCTTGGTGGGTAGAGGAGGCCCGAAGGAACGGGGCTCAGGGCTGTTCCTGCCCCCTTGAATCCAGCCTGCCAAAGGGACGTGGTGATCCTGGTGGCAGGCGCCTAGCTAGCAAAACTCCGCATAACTCAGCCCTCTGCTTTATTAAAGGCTCCTTTATACCACTTTTTTTGCCGTAACCCCCGTGAGAACAGCCAGCCTTTTCAGCAGCCTGAACCTCCCTTACCGGGAAGGCTCCGGCGCAGGGAGCAGCCTGGCTGGCACGGTGCTGCTCCAAACCAGCCCCGAAGCTGCTCTGAAAACATGGTCTGCGAGCGGGCAAGGATGCCAGGCGAGCCTGGTGTTCCCTGTCAGCCTTTGCCAGCCCTGCTGAAACTGGGGACCATCCTGCTCGCCAGCCAGCTCGATAGGATACTGAAAAATAATTGTGGCGAGTAGGGGTTAATTTCTAGGTATCAAAATATGCACGAAAGGTTAAACGAGACTTCCTCCTTGTCAATGAATTACGGCTTTAAAATATTTGCATTCTTTCCTGAAAGATTTAGGAATAATTATATAGCACTCAGGGGCAAGGCATTGCCAGATAAACTTAACAACTCTATAATTTGTACTCGAGGCAGGGTTTCCTGTAAATGATAGCTTTGTTTAATTTTACAATACTGCTTCCAAATGTTTGCCGCGTATGAATTGCCAGCTAAACTGGACTTGTGAATCTGGAAGAGTATTTATTTGTTTGTTATTGCAGACAATAAAAGCTTCTGTATTAGCCTAAAACTTGGCATCTCCATTAATACTTCTAGGGATCCTTCCCCAGGCAGGTTTGGTGGGGTAAGCTGCTGATGAGGGGTGCAAGCAGCTTTCCGATTTCTTCCTACAAAATCCCTGAGCTGCTCTAGGATCTCCTCCTGCTCTGCCTTTCTTTTTCTGGGGTTGGGAAAGGAATGCTGCAGTTGCAACGCACATACTTTATTTCCATTACTCAAAGCCGGAGTCATGCGTAGTTACAGCCAAAGACACTTCAGCAGCTCTGGGGATAACAAGATAGCTGACAGACTGGAATGCGGATTTATCAGGGGTAAAAACTGGCAAAATTCCTTATTTCTGATTCTTCTTTTTAAATAGGCTCTTCATGCTTCTGCTGCATGAGCCCACCGCAAGTTTTAACCCCTTGTGTTCTCCCGGCTGAATCCAGGGATATGGAATGGGATCACCTGTGTGTCTTCTGGGATTAAATTGCTCTGTCCCAGTTAGTTCCAGGGTGTTGTTTTGAAACTGCAAAGCTCGTCCAGAAGGGCTTTCAATGGGTTTTTATTTTAAAGTGCGGGTCTTTGCGCCAGATGTATGTCTGAGTGACCACAGAATGTAAATTTTAGTGTGTTGCCTTTGGACTGGCAATTTGGGAGACTACCGGCAGTTAACATAGGAGGATTGTGCCATGAAATCCGCTTCCTTCGGATTTGATTCATATTAATTTCTTTCAGAGCAAATCTCTTTATTGGCTTCAGTTACATTTTGATGTAGAGCTACTTTTCCTGTGCCTTTGTTAGGACCTGGAAATATTTATATTGCTATGAGAAATAGGTCATCTTTGGCTCTATGGCTTTTCAGTAATATATATATATTTTAATATTCTGAGACATTAAGCAATTTCTTTTTGGGGAAACAAGTTATGGCAGCGGAAGCACACTTGGAAGTTAAATAGATTAAGTGAAATCCCTCAATTACAGGAGCTAGGTTCAGAAGACAAGTCAAGCTGTTCCGTAAAAGAGTTTCAAGTTAAATTTTAACTTTTTCCAAATTTTCTGCGAGTAGAAGTGCCAGCCCAGTGCGGGAGCCTGGGGAGAGGGCTCTGACGTGGCTGTCTGCAGGGTGGGTGGATTTGGAGCTGGTGGTTGTGCCTGTGGTTGTGCGTCTCCACTGGCGGAGAATGAGGAGAATTTCACTTTTTATTGGAAAATGAAAGGATTGCTCAAGGATTGCAAAACACTTTGTTTTGGAAAAAATGTCATTGTTTGAAAATAGCATGAGAGCAGGAGGGGGGCTGTTCCTAAGCCTGCAGCACTCCTGAAAACGTTCTTACCTGGGGGCTCGGGTGAAGCTTCAGGGCTTCAGCATTAGCTTGGACTTTTGTCCCAGGGTGTCCAAGCTGGAAGGCTGTGCTTCTCCCATCCCTGCCTCTCCCTTTGGTGATGAAGAATGGGAAACTTTTTTTTTTTAAGAGAGTAGGGCTTAAAATAAGGAAAGTCTTGACTGATGGGCAGAAATGCTGATGCTTGGCCTCACCAAAAGCATGAGAGACCTGGTCGTGGTCAGCACTTGGACTCTCATGGGAGAACTGCTGGCTCCTGGTTCTTTCCTGTCCTGTTCCTATGTTTATCCCTTTGGTTGTGCCCTGACCATATGGATCTGAACCTGCGTGGCCGCTCACAGTTTTGCTGTGAGTGCTTCTACGGGTGTTTCTTGGTCTGTTTTTTCCTGTTGCATCCTCAGGACAGGTTCATGCCCATAGTGGAAAGCTGCTTGGTCATCCACTGGAGACACCCAGTGCACGTGGGACCACCACCAGTGGCAGCCCCACGCTAAAACTGTGTCTCAGCCCTGCTAGTGTTTCTTCGTGTCGCCTGCGGGTTGCTAAATGCCTCTCTGCTGCGGGGACTGCCTGTCTCTCCTCTGCCCTTTTTTTAGCTGCAAACTTTTTATAGAGTGTTTTTGCTGTCGGAGGGTGCTGGGATGGCACAGCAGTGGTGACGGGGAGGCTGGGAGCCCCTCTCCCTGCTTGGGAAGGACTAACAACTGGTAAATGCATCCCATCCTCCTAATCAACCATCCCTTCCCTGGGGCTCGCAGCATGCCGGGGGGCTGTTTACTTTCCTGCCAGTGGATTTCGGATGGTACCGCTTGGGAGGTGGATGGCAAAGGTCCTGTTTGCACTCGTTCCTCCCCCCAGGTTGCTCAGGGATGTGCTTAAAAAAAAAATAATAAACCCCTTCAGTGCCTGCCAGCAAAAGCCTTGATGCAATTGTCCCCTGGTATGATAAGGTGCTTTCAGCTGGGCGTGTTGTTTTTCCACCCCGCTGAAGCGGAGGGCACCATGCAGGGGCAGCTGTTTGTACAAGCCGGGCTGCTGTGCGTGAGAGGGGATCGAAATCTAGGCCTGCAGGCTGAAAGTCTCTGCCATACCTGGGGCAGAGGTCTCCCAAACTTGTCTTTTCCAAAATACCTAAGAAAAATGTGATCCTGTGTTGGCTGGAGGGGAGGAGACCTTCCTGGGTGGGTGTAGGGTCTGTTGCTGGCTGCAGGGTAGATCCAAGCTTTGGGTCCCTTTCTAGGCTAGGGAAGGGTTTTGGCAAAAGCAGAGGCAGGGCCTGGGTGGCTTGGCTTGCACGGGCAGCATGAGCCATCCAACGTGTGGGATGGGCAAAGCCGCCTCAGATGTGGGGAAGGAGAGATGCCATGTTCCTGTGCTGAGCAGCACGGCCAGCCCCATGCCTGCTGCAGTTGGCCACCGCCAGCTCCTTGCCAAGGAGTTGCACGCACCCATGCAGTGAAACACGTTTGAAAGGAGCTAGGGAAACAAAAAAGTTTGCCTTAAAAAGCTGAAGCGGCCTCCTGTGCCCTCCTGCTCACCCTGTGGGCAGTTGTCCTCCACAGCTGTCCTGCATCTGGGATCCTGCTGTCCCTCCTGGGAGGATTTTGCTCAAACAAACTTTGTGGCGCAGAGGCTGGCTTGCAAATTGTTGAAAAGATGCTGAGACTTATCTATGCTAATGTGAGGAGGAGTGCTCCTGTGAACCTGCCGGCAGATAAGGCCAGTGTTCACAGCTGCACGGAGGAGAAGAGGGGTAGATAGGGCATCCTGGAGGGGGGAGAAGGAGGAATTTTTAATTTTGCGATATCTTTATCTTAATCCTTTCTCCCCTCTCTCCCACTCCCCTCCTCGCCTCTCCCAGGGTAGGTTAAACTACTCAGGCTTTTCCACGAATTCTGGCAGGCTGCTGGTTCCACACCCGGGGCGTACAGGGGAGTCTGGGCAGCAGGATGGGTTTTCGGCTGTAGGTCGTGTTATGCTGGCTGAGCACAGTGCGCTGCTTGTGCGAGCTGGGTGGCTTCTGCATCAGATGCCCTGGCTGTTAAAGTCATGCTTGGTGGGAGTAGCAGGCAAAAACTTAAAAGCACATTTTTTTTTACGGGTAAAAAATCTTATTTACAAACTCAGCTGTGATCTTAGCTCTGAGGTTGTTTGTTTAAGGGGAGATAAAGCTGAGGAGTGGGGGGTGTAGGGGATGGTTCAGACCATCACTGGTGCTGGGTGGGTTCCACTCCTGTCCCAATGCCGCTGCTCCCAGTAGATGTCCCCAGGCGAGGAGGCAGTGACCCCGGCATCAGGCTCTGCCACGATGGCATCTCCCAGTGGAGGTCCTGCGTGCTGTGTCCTGGGTAAAGCAGAGCTGGTGTAGATGCCTCCTGCTTCTCTGTGGCTTGAAAGGGGTCTGCACCCCNTTGAAAGGGGTCTGCCCCCCTTTTTTTTTTTGTCAGGGGAGTTAAACCTGGGGCTGTGCTGCTTGCTGGAGGGAGGATTTCCACCTGGCTCTTAGCTGCGCATGGTGGCCCAATTTCAGGGGCATTTCAAAGGGCTCGGGGAAACTGCACCTTGGGTTTTTTGGCACTGGACTTCCCCTGTCTCCTGTTGTGCTGCTTATTTGCCTTCCTCCATGCGATGCTTCAGGCTCAGCCGTGTGCGTTTTTGGAGGTTTGTCTTATTTACATAAACGGTTTTCAGAAAGTTCAGCTGAAAAGCAGCTTTTCTTCCTGGGAACAGCCAGGAACCACTAGTGTGTGATCTTTGTGTATAAAGTTGCTTTTCTCTGCTTATAAACAGTGGCCCTAGGATGGATGTGCGGTGGACCTGTTTAGATTTAAATCTGACCCACCTCCTTGTTTTCGGTACTGGCACCCCCTTTGAGGAACGCGTTCTTTCCTGCCTTTTGCAATAACATGTGGTGTGAGGTAGCTGGTTGTGTTTTTTTTTAGCCTTTAAAAATGGAAAGTCTTGTCAAATTGTGGTGTCCTGTTGTAGACAGCAACGTATGATTTCTTTAATTATTTTTTTCCCCTGCAAATTTTGTATAAACAGATTACTCGTTAACTTCCTGCGCAGCTTTTCTTCTGATGGCCTGGCAAGCCAGGACCTGGCAGCCTCGGAGAGCCTATTGTGTGTCCCTGGAAGCCCTGGGAAGGGGGTGAGCTGGGAAGCACACGTGCATGTCTTGGTGGTCCTGCTGTGGCAGAAGAGTTGCTGCTCTGCTGACTGTCCCTCCCAGAGCTCTTCATGTGGGCTTGTTTCCCCAACCCTGGTTTGCATCAGATTGGTGGGAGTTAATTATTTCTGAAACACCTTTAATTGGTGTCTCTGGTCTGGGTGAAACTGGGGAATTGTTCTACAGTCATGAGCAGAGGGAGGATGTGGGGCAGAGCAGCATCGCCCGTGACCTTCCTTCCCGGGAAGGCAGGCAGGAGCGAGGGGTTGGCAGCACTGCTGGGTCACAGATGAAGCAAGGCTTTACGTTCTGTTGTGGGCAGGGCTGAAAAATGCAGCGTGAATCAAACTCGCTGCTTTACGGGATGTTTGTAGTGTACAGCTACATAGTGAGACGTAGGGTGGCTTCCAGCAGATAACCTCAGCGTTGAGTTGTGCCTGTGATGCTCTGGAGAAGCATCTCTAGGTCAATGACAGTGGTTCCTCGAGACTCCTGTTCTGGAAAGCTGTTCTGCAGTGGGATGTTTCCAGCTGAAATACTGATCTTAAAACTGGGGCAGGCTGTAGGTGTGGCTTACTGTGGAAAGGGTTTTGCTGGTGTCCAGGCTGAAAAGATCATCCTGCACTGAGCTAAACTGGGGGGACAACCAGGGAGCCGCAAGCAAGTAGTGCGAGTGCTCTACTTTGGTGCCAAATGGTCTCCGTGTTGCTATGAAAATGTCTTGTGGAAAACTTTCCATTTACAACTGAAGTCTCATTTACGTCTGCTCAGGACCTGCTTTTGGACTGAACTTTATTTTCTAAGCAAATGAGGCTTTTTGGTCCTGTGGCGTGGGGAGCAGTAAAATAACTGCTCCACCAACTTGCAGCCCAGCTGCCCTCGGGGAGCTGGTGACCGGGAGCCAGCAAGGGTTTCTGGTGGAGGAGATGGTTTGTTCAGCAGGAGCTGCGTAGAGCTGAGCGAGGTGGTGGACAGCATAGCTCTCCTGAACTGTTTTGACTTGTGGGACCTCTAAAAATTAATTTCCAAGGGGGCCACAGCGCCCTGCATTGCCAGGTTCCGACCACTGCCTCTGTGTGCGCGTCCACGGACCCTACCAGTCACCCCCGGAGCACAGACCACAAACTGGATATGAAATGCTTCATGAGAGCCAAATTGTCTCAAACAGGAAAAAAAAAAAAAAAAAAAAAAAAAAAAAAAAAAAAAAAAAGGAAAAAATGTGGATGCAAAATGCAATTGAAAATCTGTCCTTTTGTGTATCTTTTTTCTGGAGTCTCTTAACCTGCTCTAAATTCTTAAGTTATCTGCACTGTTACTGTGCTTGGCAAGCTCTGCAGGCCGGGGAAGGGCTTATTAACATGGGTTTTACATAGATCAATGTGGTTGTGAAGTTGGTGGATGCTTAGAGAAGAATCAGCTGCTTTGTGATAGCTCTGTGCCAGTTCCTTCCTTTGAATATCTTTACAAAACCCCTGTTGTAGCGAAGTGTGTTGTAAAAAAAGATGCGTATTTCTGTGGCTTAGAAAGAAAAAAAGCAAACCCAAAAACATACATACAGCCCCCTCTTTAGTAAAAGTTTTGCACACATTGGAAACAAAGGCATCAGCATTTGCTTGTCAGAGCTAATAAAGTTTGCTTGGATCTTAATTTTTCTGCTTGATTTCACAAAGTAATTGAAACTTCCTTTTTGCTTCAAGCTCCTCCCCCCCCCCCCTTCTTTTTTTTTAAATATTCTTAAAAGAACATCTTTTGGTCAGTGAGTTGATGGAATTTTGCTCAGGAGACAGGTGTGGTTTGAGCACACCGAATAACTAGTCAGTCAGAGCTTACAGGACAAATTACTTGTGTCTGCAAGTCATTCCTCCAAGTTGAAAACCACCTAGACCAAATAAACGTTGAACTAGAGGTTTTATAGGAGCTTTTGAGCATGTGAGTGAAGCTTGTGTAATCACAGTGATCTGATAAAAACCTTAAAAACCAAGGTTGCCATAAAGAAAATAGTAGTTCCACTTGAGGTGATAAAACCCACATCTGGTAAGCTTTGCTTGCTACCTCCTGACGACCTGTGAAACAGCAAAAAGTCCCTGCTCCAGAGGAGAGGACGCCAAACTGCCAGTGCCGTGCCCTAGCCATGGGGGAGACGCACCAAAAAAAGTTCACTTAAGAGCAAAACCAGCGGCTTTTGAAGAAGGAGGATCCTCCAGCTCGCATGTGCAATTGCATGACTATGGTGTCTTGCTGTCTGCCTCCCGGCCGGCACGGCACAGGCAGTTTTAGAGGTTAGGATAAGGAGGGGTCTGCGTAATTGAAAGCAAACAAACAGCGAAGACAAAAAAAAGGAACATGAAACAGCAAACCCAAAGACACAAATAGAAAACAGACTTTCCAGATTGATTAGTTCAAATTTGTTTATTTGAAGTCCCAAAAGTTCGCGTCGTGGCTCTTTCGGGGTGTCTCTCAGATTTGGCAATATGTTCACCATGTGTTGTCAGATCGGCTTTTCCCAAGAAAGACCCTGTTTTTTTGGTGCGCTGGTGTTGCCTTAAACTTTAAATTGGAAGGAGGGTGGCAGGCTCCAAAGATAGTCTTGACACGCAGGTGCTGCTCTTGAGAGGTTTACTCTCTGTAAAAGGTTTGTTTTACGGAGGATTTTCCTTGGATGTGTTAAAAAGTACTGAGCGTTAGGATGTGTTACTGATGGGTTGGGTTTTTTGGCCCTGCTGGAGACAGGTTTAGGAGTGTTGATGCACTTACTGGCTGTGGGAGTTAGTGGAGACCTGATGAAAACTGGGTTTACTTTTGGTTTTCGGGGTGTTTTGAACTGGAAGGTGCTCCCTAACTTCAGTAATAGCTCAACAGAGCAGCTGCAATATATGTATTTTTTACAGATTTGGCTGAAACACCCCCAAGCCCACAGACAGAGGAATTTCAGCTCCAGCCTATTAACTGTTGGCCATTAATGACTCAGGTCTAAATGCCTTGATTGTGCCTGAGATTTCTAAGCTGAATCCTCTGCATAATATTAGTGTGGCAAGAATGCCTCCGAAGGACAAGCAATAGTTTCCCAGCGCTTTCGCCGTGCCTCTCCAGGAAGGAGTAAGTACATTTTGGGTCGTGCTGATACCATCTCGTGCCTTGGCGCTATCAAAGCTGGTGGAAGCTCCCCGCTGCTCTGGCAGCCCGGCTCTGATGTTCTCTCACATCCAGGCGTGTTGTTTATCTTTAACCAAAGGCTTGGATAAACTTCCAAAATAAATGAATGTAGTAGTCCAACTCAGTCTGCTTTGGCGGAGGTTTGCTGGAGTGACTCAAATGTTATAAATATGAAAGTAGCTAGACTTCAAACGTTGCTTTTGGACAAAGTTTTCATAGTTGTCTCCTAAAGCAGCAAAGGGGAACCTTTCCTTGAAGAAAACATGGGGGGGGTGGTGTGTTTTTTTCTGTTTAACCCCACTCCCCATTTCTCTTTTCATCTGCACCCTTTGTTCACGTCAGCCTTCCTGATTAAGAACTAATCGGTGAAGATAGATTAATCGGGGAGCATTGCAGCCCTTGGGGCCGATGCAGCTCCGGCGGGTCAGGAGCCAGGAGGCACCGTGGGGTCACCGCCGCCGCAGCAGAGGCTGGCCGAGCTGCGCTCGAGTGCACGGAGGAATGTGGTAACAGGATTTAAAGGAAACGTACAGAACTAACGAGGATTAAGGCTAATTGTCCTATGAGGGGCGGCAGGATGTGGCCACGCGGGGAGCAGCTCTGTTCTACAAGGGGAAGGTCTGGTAGTTAGGGTCTGCTCAGGGAGGACTTCAGTAGGTTTTGGTTGGTTTAGTCACTGTGTGGAGAAATAGAAAATAATAGATTGGGGGAGGGAAAAAAAGTATAAAAAGAAAAAAGGGGGGGGGAGGGGAAGAGTGAAGCTCTTCCTTAAAGATTCGAGGCTGTTAGAGCAAATATTTCTGCAATTGGTGGGAAACATCCTACAAATTAATGATTGTCACCATGCCTGGGCTCTTTTTTTGCTGGTGTTGCACAACTGTCGCTTTGTGCGGAGCGCTGACGTCCCCAGCTGCTGAACGCTCATCCTGGGCTGAGCTAAGGCTGGTAGGAGGCCCCTTACTGAAGGACTGTGCAGGCCAGTGAGTTTGTTTTGAGAAATGGCGTGAAGCCATCCGAGGTGTTTTGGGGACCTTCCCTCCCCTTGTAGGTCAGGCTGGTTTCTCAGGTTTTGCAGAAAGGCCAGAAGTATCCCTCTGCTTGAATAAGGAGGGATTTGGGGAGTGAAGGCCCTCAGGTTTGGTCTTCAATGAGGCAGAGTGGTGTGAAGTGCTTGCTGGAGCCCACCATCCGTCAAGTAGGACCTGAGGGAGCTGGGCGGTCAGACCAGGAGTTTTTGTTGTATTTCTGTGTTCTGGGAGAGGCTTGTCCCTGCCTGGAAGAAAGTGAAGTTTGCATATGGCCCAGTTCGTGGATGGAGAGATGATGCCCTGCAGTGCCAGGGGTGCCAGCAGGACCTTCTGGGCTGGCAGCACACTGATGAGGCCAGATGGGGCACGGGCACAGCTCTGGGCGGTGATGTTGTACTGCCATGTAAAAACTGATCCCTTCCAAACCAGGCCTTAAAAGAACATGGCACCCGGTTGCTCTCATCTGAATGCTGGTGCCAGATGCTCACCAGCCTGGCAAATGCCTTATTTGCCTTGGTGGCAAGGGAGGGGAATCGGTGTTGGCTGTGGGGTCTGCTGGGCAGGGTCATAGGGCGGCACTCGCTCGTGGCAGGTGTGGATGGGCAACCTGCCTGAGCAAGTGTGTTCTTCCTTGGCCCTTGGGTTTCAGCCATTCCTGATAAAAGCTGTCCAAAGCTCACAGTTTTCTGTCTTGTGAGGTGCCTTGGGGGACGATGGGGATGTGCAGAGGCGAGGGAGGGTACCCGATTTCCTGGCACGAGCCAGCTCTTAGATTGCCGCTGGACTTTGCTACGCATGAACCATTAAAGCTTTTCATCTTTTTTTTCACTTTCAATTACCAGAAGTCATAACTCCTGCCCCCCCAAAAAATGCCAAGGAAGTGATACTCTAGCCAAATGAGAAGATGAAGTGTTCATCCTTGGTGCAGAGCTTTGGTTCGCTTCTGCTCGCCCTCATCGCGGAGTGGGATCCCCGGGGATTGGTGGCACTGGGTGCTGTGGCATGGGTGGCCAGTGGCACATGGGGCGGCAGGAGGAAGAAGATAAGGAGTTGGTGCTGTGGTCCAAAGTCCAGGCTGCCTTTGCAGGGTAGGAAGTAAGCCCTGCTGTCGGCAGCTGTACGGAGCAAGGGTCTTGCATAGGGTTTACTGTCAAAGCAAGGGGAGCAAAAGTAGACCTGCTGTCCAAGTCACCAAGGACTTTGGGGTGGCCCTGTCTGGTCCTGGCTCTCTGCTGAGCCCCTGCATGCCACCTGCTGTCCTTCCTGCCTAAAACCACCCAAGGCAGGGTGAAGGAGTGTGTCCTTATAGATGAAAAACATTTCCCTGCTACTTCCCACTTTTTTGCATGTTTATTTGTACACTGCCCTTCAATATAGTTGTTTG